>JANQAP020000592.1:292503-306591 GCA_026874005.2 Erythroxylum coriaceum | reverse complement strand
AGCAAAAAAGTAAAATAAACATGAGTTAATGTTGTATTGTTACAACATTTTGTAGGAAGTTAGAACAAAGAAAAAAATGTGTTTATGGTGCCTAAATAGAGGCAAGTATGTGTAAATGTGGGTGTGCCAAAACAATATAAGAAAGTTTTTATATGCGCAAAAGTAAAAGAAAGTGAAGTGCTAAGTGATAAGAAGATAGAAAGGGGGAGGAAGGAGAGAGAAAATAGCTTTTAATGATGAGTGAGAGGAGAGATAAGAAGGTACGAGAGGAAATTATGCCAAAAATAATTATTTATTATAAATCATTTATTTTGGTCTGTATCTTACCAATTTGGGTGAGTTTGTTCTTCTCATATATTTTATAATTATATTATTTTAACTAGTGGAATTTAATTTTTAATTGACCATAATCATATGTTTTTTTGCTTATAAGTTTTTACATCAAAATTTTGTCTTTTCTCTTTATTTATTTGTTACAATTACAATCCAATTAGAAAAAGCATCATTATTTCTTTAACATTAAAGTCTATATAAACAAATGAAGCAATGTAAGCAATAGTAAGTTATTGCTTCTAGTTTTGTGATTTAGTCTTGAAGAGCAAATTCAAGTTAATTAAAATAAGAGTAGTTAATCTAAATATGTCTAAGTTCAATTAATTAAAAGTTAGCGAGTGCAAGGTGGAATTACAAATTCAATAAGTTGAACAACTCAAACGAAAATATAAGTTTCATATTGACTTTGTGATCAAACTAGAATAAAAAGTTTTTTCAATCTTATTCTAATGTTATTTTAAGTGTTTTTAGTTCAAATATAAATTACATACTATGTTCCTTAGCTTGATTAATCCATTTTTGTATTAAAAACCATGTTAGTTGTAAGTTGAAAAAGAAATGTAACTTGCATTAATATGCCATTTACTTCTTGTTACAAACTTTTTGTGTCTTTAAAAGAAAAGGCCAGATCATTAATAGGATGATTTAAGTTTATTTGATATATTACTTTGTAGTTATACCAATTTGGCATGAAAAATAAAGTGGGTCGATCATTGTGTGTGTATACACACACACACACACACTCACACACAAACACGCACACACACACACACACTATAACTCACTGCTCATTTAAATTACTTTTGCTCTTGCATTAGGTGTGGATTCATATACATTCAGAAGTAAAATTAATCATAGTATTGTAGGTTTAATCTCTTAAAGGTCTATGAAAGTTAGAAAATCATATTGAACTCTCCTCAACCTTCTAAAAAAGAAGCAAAAGACCTTTAATAAGTAGTAGACTAAAATGGGCTCCTTCAGTTTCTCTAAAATAGCTCCTTTAATGTTTGATGGAGAAACCTATCAAATATGGATTATCAAACTGAAAATCTATGTAAAATCTTTTAATTTATGGAATGTAGCGAAAATTCGAACATCTCCACCAACTCTTCCAAATAATCCTGTTATAGATCAAATGAAGAATCTTATTGAAGAGAAGAGCAAAATGTACAAAGCACTCTTTGTAATATAAGCTTCAGTTTTAGATGTTATCTTTGTAAAAAATAATGATATATGAAATTAGTAAAGAATCATAGGATAAGATCAAGGAAGAGTTCTAAGACTTTAAAATATCTAAGCATCTTTGGTCTTAACCTTTATGGAGAATCTAAAATGCTAAGGATAAATGAAGCTGAAATTGTTAAAAAATATAATGGCATACTTATAAAGATCGTCAACCAACTTAAATTACTTCTATAAGTTCTTGAAGATAGAAGAATTATTGAAAAGGAACTTATAAGTGTCCTATAAAGTTTGAAGCTAAGATTTCAACTCTAAAAAGAGTCGAGTGATGTGACTTAACTCACTTTGATAGAGTTGATGAATTTTCTACAAGCATAAGAACAAAAACGTTTAAGACTAGTAAAGCAAATTGAGGGAGTGTTCAAAGCTAGCTCCAAACCACTTCAAGCATCAACAAGTAAAGGTGAAGGAAGAAGTAAACAAAAGAAGGAGTTTCGAAAAAAGAAATATGCATATTAAAAGGGCAAAGATAGATTCTCACTTTGCACGCAACATGAAAGAAGTAACTATTCTCCAAACTTTTATTGGTATAAGCCTATTGAAAAGTGGACCAAACTTTTATTGCTATAAGCCTATTGAAAAGTGGAGAAATTTATACAAAAACAAAAGCAAAGAACTTAATGGCAAACAAAAGTAGGAGAATAAAAAAGAATCATAAACTAAAGAGTGTCTCTTTATTGTAATATCACTATCAACGGGCCCTAGAAATCATCAATAGCTTATGGAATCAGAATGCACTTACAAATAGGCACATGCTGAATCAATATTTTGAAGACTTAATAAAAGCCTTTACGACAATGAAAAATTTGAAAATGAAACATACTTAAGATAAATAGCAAAGGTGCTGTATTAATTCCATCTTTAGCAGGTATAAAACTTATTTATGAAATTTGTTTTGACTTGAATTGGATCAAAACTTATTGATTGTTGAATACACACCTAGTGATTGTAGAAAGTGGACCCAATTTATTTAGTACAACCTAACACCCTCCTTTAAGCATGTGGGATAAAGGCATATATAAGAGGTTCAATTACTAAAAAAAGGTAAATTCATTCGAAATAGGATTCATTTATATAAAGAGTTGAATCCTAATCAAAGATCAACCAAACTTTCTATTAAAAGTTAGGTCTAAATTCTATTGGAGTAGTTTGAGTCCAAGTATATTTCTTAACGGATTACTTATAAAAGGGAGACAACCTAAGGTAAGTTTTGATTTTCTTATACAATTAACACCCCTTCACTTTACTAACTTGAATGTCAAAGTATTTTTACCAAAAATATCCCTAACTTTTAAGTAATTTATTTTTAATAGGCCTATAGATCTGAGGCTAACCCAAATAATTTTAGCACGAATTCAATATATATCCATGTATAAAAATGTTTTTCTTATTTGAGTGGTTTTTATATATTTAGATTGGGTTGATGACATGAATGACATATGTTCATAATATATTTATATTTCACTATAGGTTTAGTTGTAATCTCATGGCACAGTAAAAAACAAGCTATTGTACCTCTTTTAAGTTGTGAAGAAGAAAATGATGTGGTAATAAACAAGATAATATATCTCTTTCAGGTTGTAAAGAGAATATATAGCAGCTACTATAATCATTTGATAGCGTAGTTGACTTAAGAGGTTCATTCAAAAAATAGTTTCTAACTTAAACTACTTAACCCATTTATTACGATAATGAAATTGCAATAACCAATAAAGCTTTCTAAAAATCCGATGCTCCATGCCTACACAAAAACACATTAAAACTCATATGGACTTTGTCCTAGAGAAAGTGTTAACTCAAGATATTGACCTGCAAAAAATACAAACTGAAAATCAAGTTGTTGATACCAAACCTAAAAATGAAGCATTTCGTACAGTTTTTGTGCTGTTGAAAGTAGGTTTGCACTAACAGAGAGTGTTGTAAACTTACTATTAAGCTGGATGAGAGAGTGCTGCAAATTAATGCAACTCAGTGTTATATTCTATAAAATGTTGTTATTATTTTCCTTTTTTAGAATTTTTATCTGTAGAATTAACCTTTTGTTAGGGTTATAAGCTTAGGAACACGTTACGAGGTTAGATCCTTTTTGGTCAAATTTGTTTATAGTTTTGTTTCTGCATTACAGCATTTTCAGTTTTTGTCTGTTGATTGAGTAATAATATTCATCTTTTTTTCATATTCTATATTTTATATCGAGTTCTTTTGCTCTAAATTGTTTATATATATTTTTGGTTAATTTTTCAAATGATTTCTGCACAAGATGTAATTTTAAAAAGAAGATAAAAGTTCAATACACATTTTCAAGGAATTGTCAATACGCCGTTGGACTTCTTAAATCAAGTACAAATAAGAGAATTCTTGGTGGCAAAAGGCGTCCACCCTTAGCCACTAATATACAATTGCCAACTGCACAGGAAGAGAATAGGCACAGAGTAACAGAAATAAATCCCAACTCTCTTAATTACTCATTTCTTGTTTGTGTAAATATTTTTTTCTTAAATCACTCATTTCTAAGTTAACTTTTGTTTGTGTAAATATTTTTTCTTTACTGGTGCAAATCTCTTGCTTACCAATAAATAAATAAATAAATAGCAAATACCATCTATACTAGTTTTTAATTCATCATAATGGTATTAAGTCAAATAAGTAGGGGATTGTTCATATAAGAAACACTTGACACCATTATCCTATACGGGACAGAGTTGACAAACCAAACTTTTAACAGGAACTTGCCACCACATGTAACAAGCAAATACTGAACTTTCCAATAAGGATGATTAGAGTATTTGCTATTCAGTACTTGTAGTTTTATTACGTTCTTCAAATAGTTTTATCCCTGAAAAAGAAAAAGCTAGCATCACTATGAGGATTCTGCTAATCCATGCTGTGGATTGGCAACTTGTCCCTCCATTTTTTCGGTAGGCCCTTGTCACTAGACAGCTAGTAAGCAACCATTCGCACCTCAATGGCGATGAAAGCATCAAACCTCAAGCACATTCCACAACACTATAATTTCAAGAGTTGATGTGCATCAATTCAGCTACGATGAAGAACCGGTCTCTATTTTCGTGTCTTCTTCACGGCGCAAGCTGTTCTTCCTACTGTAAGCAGCTTTAGCTCCCTGAGAAGCAATGGAGAATTAATTTTGATGAAACTCTACTTTATTCAACATAATGGAAGAGACATACTAGTCTATACAGGACCATGCAGAAGGGGAAAGTTATACTCACTTGAAATATTGTTCCAAGTTTTTTCAATGCTTTTGCCCTCTGTGTCAGAACATCCGTTGACACGCTAGAGTCCTTAAGTACCTGAAACAGAATATGCAGTCAGTCAACGAAGGAAATAACTGGAATTGGCCACTGTCCTGCTATCAGCCAGTGAAAAGATTAAATAATAATCGTGGATGATTAATCCTCTTAAGAACACTGAATAGTTTGACCGTTATGTTTGCATATAATTGGAACTCAAGGTTCCACAATTTTAAGCAATGATACTCAAACTGCTTTAAAATTTTCACCTGAGATCTAACACTAGAAACGTTAAAGCAGTCCCATCCACATAGTTAAGATAGAGATAACCCAACATTTTTGACACTTCCAAGAAGATCATGCAAGTGAATATGATAAAAAACTCATCAGCTAAGTAAGAAAAACGGATCCACTTACTGCGTGGCAGACGTGAGATAAGGTACTCTCAATGTCAACCACATTGATCTGCCAAAGGGACTGAAGCATAGCATTCTTACGTTCTTCAATGGCTTTCTGCAGGGCCTCTTCTTTGTTTTCTGTCTGGTTCAACTTCTTCAGATCCTCCTGTATTTGCATCAGAGAAACGGCACCTAAAAAGCTCAAAAAATGAAAATGACCTCAAAAAGCTGACGTTACAGTACATATGAATTCCCCGATAGCAGAAATAGTACCTGAAGCTGCCATCACTTGTGATTTTATCTGGTGTCCTTTATCTCGTACCCATTCTGTTAGAAATGGTACCTTCATGTACCTTTTGTCCTTTCCAAGCTCTTTAGCAGCTTTCCTAGTGTAAATGTAACCAATAGTATGCAGCATTGCCTCACCAAATGCTGAAGATTTTAGCAGTCATAAGTGAAGATATGGCAAGCTTTTCTTTAAAATAAAAGGGAGTATTCACAAAATGAGAAGAAAAAATGGCAATGAAATAAAAAATCTGTCAACTGCATTGTCTGACCAATCTAAATAAAGGGCACTCAAAATCATCTTGAAATAATCTGAGAGGTATTAATAAACTAAATTAGTATGAAAATGGTTAAACTATCCAACTAAATAAATTCTGAAAAAAAAAACTTATATTAATATACAGAAATAATCATATCTTAGGATACATCCAAGTAAATTTACACATCATTTGCCGGTAAGTTCCAGGGAATGAGAAATTATTCACTGGATTGATCAATCACCAAAAAAAATGGCGATTGGAACATAATACTCATTAGCTTTACAAATTTGTTCTAACTTCAAAATATTCCAGAGAAAGATTTGAGGTGGTTGTTCAACAGTGGCTCCAGCAACAAATAAATGAAAAGTTTACATTAGCTTCAATAATATGTTGTGGTTTTGTGGAAGTGCGCATAAAACGGACAATCCTCAGAACAAGCTGTTTTAGCAAGAAAAAGAGAAACAGTTGTCTCTAATTGGCAGTTATCGTGGTTTGAGCAATTTTTAGTGAAAAAAGAAAATATTCTAGCAAGTATAAGAATGTGCATACAAGCTGCAGAGAGGCGCTGTGCTTCCGAATTTGCCCATTTCACAAATTCATCAACTTGTCCTTCCACAAAAGGTTCAAGGCGAATTTTTAGGGTTGTTATGAGCTTTTCTTCCCTCTCTTGCTGCAAGACCTGTGGAATTAAGAACAGTAAGCAACTGTAGAAAACTATAAGAGACACTTGTGTTACAAAATCATTAGTGCCAATCGTACCTTCATCCGTTCTTGAACTCTCTGCCTGTGGATTTCAACGTCAGCCAAGTCATCTTCAGTTTCAACAGATGACAAGGAAGCCAGGGCTAGTTGGCCAACATAGTCCTCAAAAAACTCACTCCCAAATAGCATTCCAAACACAGCTGAGGGATCCACCATTGCATCTCTGGAAAATGAGAATTGCTTAAGACATATCCATTTGGACCAACAATATGTAGATAAAGATGCAAACGAAAAATCAACATGTAAATCTGTTGGAGCAAAACAAAAAGCCAACATCTTCTTCAACAAACATCTTTGAGTGGAACTAATATTGCTAATACGACAATAATCTAATAAACGCTTCCCTCTCTACTGCACATAACTATTTGATTTTTCCCGACTTTGCTGTGGCATTAGTTCCAATGTTAAATTTTGCTAAATATCTGTTAATATCAAGTTAAAAGGCTATCTTTTAATTACTGCATTAATTTCTCGGGGGATCCATGACATGATTTAGCAAAGACGTAGTTACTAAACAAACTGAAACTGGGACGAGGATGTTGTAATCAATTCAACGTGTTTTCACAACTAGGCCCCCTTTTACCTTGTATTTAACTACAATTTCCTGATGAATGTACCAACAATATTTTGTTGTTTAATTAGTCCTCTCTTAAGTTTTCATTTCTTCCTATAGCTTCCATGACCTAGTCGACTTTGCTTTCTCCTATGTCCCACTTCAGATCGACAATTTAGATAGTTTTAAGTGTCCTACAAGGCAATTCCAGAAAATGCAGTTATCAATGATTTCTTGTTCATTGATCCTCTGTAAATACTTTGCGTTGTAACCAAAATGATTATGTTGAGGATGCATTCATGGGAAAAGTTTACTCACAACACAAGAAAAGTGACTGACAGGACAGCTATTAGCAAGTCTGCTTTTATTTTGTTTTGTTTGATTTTTCTTTCGTATTTTGGGGTTTTTACAGATTCTATCTCCTATTTCTGTTGGGATTCTATTTTTAAACTTTATACCTAATTAGGAGTCCTAATTAGAGTTGTTAATTTATCCTTAAGTCTATTTAAAGGTTGCTATAGTTAATAAAGAGGTAAACAGACTTTTATCAATAAAACACAGCTGCCAGATTAAAAAACAGCACCAGTGCAAGACCCTGTCGAGGCCATGTCTCTTCCTTGTGTTGGTATAGGTTCTTCAGAGGAAGGGGAAAACGTGATCAGGGAAAGAGAGGTCACTTTCCCTGTGTCTCGACTCGTGACTAGATCCTACTCTAAAGGATATAACAACTTGGTATCAGAGTCATCTCTCATGGGTGACTCCGAAAGCATAGTCAGCAAGTTGGAGGCTTTTATGAAAATATGGTCGTGCGGTAGTAGGCATTAGAGGAACAGATGGAAAAGCTGACACGCCATGTCCGTAGATCGGGAAAGGATTTAGGAAGGGAAAATGCTGATGGTTCTAGCAGTGGCAATTGAGGGAGCCAAAACTACACAGAGGAGAGATCAGAAGGGCAAGTTAGGGGTCAATTGGCGGCACTCCAAGCTTGAATTTTTGCCTTATGATGGGTCAAAAGACCCCTTGATATGGTTAACGAGGTGCGAACAATTTTATGGGAATTAAAAAAATCCCAAAGAGGGAAAAAGTGGGATTGGCAGCCTTCCATTTGATGGGGGAAGCGCTGCTATGATTTTATCAATTAGAGCAGGAGCAATTGGAATTGGAATGGGATGGATTTAAAAAGCATTGTCTCGTGAGGTTTAGACCACGCATGAGCAATAATCCTTTAGGGGAGTTGGCAAATTTTAAGTAAACAGGAACTATAGAAGATTACTAGCGACAATTTCAATCCCTGTTAGCAAGGACTATAGACCTGAACCTCCATCAAAAGGTGAATTTATTTATGGCAAGGTCGGTGGAGAGCCTTAAAATCGAAGCATAGATGCAACAGCCCGGTAATTTGGGAGTTGCAATGAATATGAAACATGCTTTAGATAGGAACATCAGTGTATATTACAAGACAACTCCAAATTTTCAATTGGATGGACAACCCCTAAATAAGAAGCAACTAATGGTGCCTCTGCTGGGAATCAAAGCACCAAAGGAGAGAGTGGAGGAGGAAAACCGATAGGGTCAACTGCCAGCAGTTTAGGCAACACCCCAACCCTATTTTTCAAAAGGCTTTCAAGGTTGAAGATTGCGGAAAGAAGAGTTAAGGGGCTGTGCTTTAACTGGATGAATCCTACACAACGGGACATAAGTGCAAGAGGCATTTTTGGATCAAAGTGTCAGACTCATAGAATGAGCAAGAGTGGGTGGATGACGTGGATATTGGTGGATTCGGGGAGCACCCACAATTTCATTTGAAGGTAGCGATACCCAAGATTAGTATTACAGTGAGGGAGCGGCTAGGACTGCAGGTTGATTCTAATTCTTTTACCATTAACCCTTATTCTATTCCCTTTGCTGGTTTTGGTATGGTTTTAGGGGTCAAATGGCTGCGTATGTTAGGGCCTATACTCTAGGACTTTGCATCTCTAACAATGAGTTTTATCTGGATAGGAAAAAGGTGCAATGGAAGGGGCAAGTTCTAAGTGTTGAACCGAGAGTGGCATTAATGATGGGACAGCATTCGACCTCCATCGCTATAGAGAAATTGTTGGCAGAATTTTCATATTTGATTGTGGAACCTTTAAGATTACTGTCGAGTCGAAGTCATGAATACAAAATTCCTTTAATGTCAGGATCTGGACATTACCTTTATCCTCACCTTCAAATGTAACAGATAGAGAAGCAATGTGAGGTCATGCTACAACAAGGAATAATAAGGCTAAGTCAATCTTCATTTTTTTTAATGGTACTACTAGTGAGGAAACATGGTGGGACATGAAAGTTTTGTGTAGTCTATAGGGAGCTTAACAATCAAATGATAAAAGATAAGTTTCCAATCCCAACAGTGGAAAAGTTGTTAGATGAGCTGCATGGAGCACAGTATTTCACAAAATTAGATCTTCATTCGGGATACCATCAAATTAGAATGGATCATCGGGATGCAAGACAACTTTCAGGATACACCATGGGCATTTCAAATTCTTGATAATGCCCTTTGGGTTGACCAATGCTCATTCTACTTTTCAAAGTTTGATGAATGAGGTGTTAGGCCTTATTTACGTAAGTTTTTTCTACTCTTCTTTGATGACATTTTAATATATAGCAAGACTTAGATTGAGCATATTCAACATATGCGTTTTGTTTTTGAATTGTTACAAGCTCATCATTTTATTTTTTTAGAAATTCAAGTGCACATTTGGGGAGGCTGAAGTGACGTACTTGGGTTATGTTCTTCATGGTGAAAGAGTGGAAGCAGATGCAAGTAAAATTAAGGCGATAGTCGATTGTCCAATACCACAATTGGCTAAGGCTCTCTGGGGCTTCCTGGGGTTAGCAAGGTACTAAAAGAAATATAAAAAAAATATATGCCCAAGTGGCAGCACCTCTAACTAGTCTATCCAAGAAGAATGCATACCAATGGGGGAATGAGGCCCATTTAGCCTTCTCTAACTTAAAGAAGGTTCTTTCTGAAGTCCTTGTTCTGAGGTTGCCTAATTTTGAGGAAAAGTTTGTGGTGGAGTGTAATGTTTCTGGTAGTGGTATTGAGGTGATCCTACAACAAGAGCACCCAATTGTATTTTTCAGTAGAAAATTGGCAGATCACCATTAGAAGCTCGTAGCGTATGAAAAAGAGATTTTCTGCCTTGCTAAAGCTATGACCTACTGGAGACTGATCACTTCAGCCTTAAGTTTCTATTTGAACAGAGTTTAACCACTTAACCTCAACAACATTGGATTAGTAAACTAATGATTTTGATTTTAGGGTGGAGAATAAGGCAGCAAGACTCAACTGAGCTATAATGCAGTTTCCCAACATGATAAGGAGGATGGCCAACTCTTTGCTATTTCTAAGCCACGAGCTGACATTTTTTATGCCCTTCGACAAGAAGTGGAAGCCTCAAACGATTTGAAATAGTGATAGGGCAACATAGAGAAGGGGAAGATCGAAGTTGCTTGGGAAGTGAGGGATAGCATGATCTTTTTCAAGGGGAAGGTTTATTTGTTGTCCACTTCTCCCCTAGTGCAAACCAGCCCTCAAGCATTCATAATATGACCAGCGAAGGGGTCTAGAAGACTTTGCAAAGGGTGTATAGAGATTTCTTTTGGGAAGGAATGAAATTAGCAGAGGCCGAATTGCAGAGTTGCCTATTGTGTCAACGCAACAAGTGGAAAAACTTACATCCTGCAGGGTTCCTACAACCTCATTCGATGCCCCAATAGGTATGGGCTGATATTTCAATGGATTTTATCGAAGCATTACCCAAGGTTCAAAAGAAGTCAGTTTTGATGGTGGTTGTAGACAAATTTCCAAATATGTGCACTTTGTTCCACTTGCTCATCCTCTCACTACTATATCTGTGGCTCATTTATTTTTTACAGAAGTCTTTCATTTGCATGGGTTACCTGAGATAATTGTTTCTGATTGAGACAAAGTCTTTACGGGTCTCTTTTGGAAGTGTTTCATTTGTCAGGAACAAAGTTGCCTTTTCTTCGCCTTATCACCCACAATCGAATGGCTAGACTAAATTTGTAAATCACACCATTGAGAGGTACTTGCATTGCTTTACTGGAGATAGACCAAGGCGACGGGTCAAATGGGTTCCGTGAGCGAAGTATTGTTACAACACATCTTTCAACTCTTCCTTGCAAGCTACACCATTTCAGGTTGTGTATGTAAGGGATCCTCTGCGTTTGCTTGATTATCAGCCCGTTCCACTAGAGTGGAGGCAATGGATCACGCTCTTCAAGAGAGGGACACAATTTTATAGTCAACAAGGAAGCATTTACTGCAAGCCCAGTAATGGATGAAACTTACATATGATGCTAATAATCGAGAGATCTCCTTTGAAGAGGGTGATTCGATTTGGTTGAAGCTTCACCCTTACCAGCAACTTTCAGTAAGGAATAGAGCCCTCATCATTGATGCTTCACCCTTACTAACAACTTTTAGTAAGGAATAGAAAGCCTCACAAGTTGTCTCAAAAATATTTTGATCCTTAAAAAGTACTACAAAAAACTGGTACAGTAGCCTACAAAGTGGAGCTATTAGAGGGGTCATATCCATGATGCTTTTCATGTGTCCTTGTTGAAGAAGTTTAAGGGCAATACTCCAAGTTTAGTGGCCACGCTACTAGTCCTCCATGATGGCCAATTGGTGCCTGTTCCCCACTTTGTTGCTCAGTCCAAGATTAACAAAGGTAGACAAGAGGTGTTGGAGCCTTGGATGGACAGTTCGGACGAGAATGTTACATAGGAAGATTTAGCCACTCATCAGGCGGTTTATCCAAAGTTTGAGTTTGAGGACAAGCTCAAAGTTGAGGAGGAGAGTAATGTTGAAGATGTTTTTGTGGGAAAGTTTACTCACTATACAAGAAAAATGGCTGCCAGGACAGCCGTCAGCAAGTCTGCTTTTATTTTGTTTTGTTTGATTTTGTTTTCTACAGATAATATTTCCTATTTCTATTAGGATTCTATTTTTAGACTTTATACTTAATTAGGAGTCCTAATTAGGGTTGTTAATTTATCCTTAAGCCTATTTAAAAGCTGCTATGGTTAATAAAGAGGCAAGTAGACTTTTATCAAAAAACACAATCGCTAGATTAAAAAACAGCAGAGGTACGAGACCCTATTGAGGACAAGTCTCTTCCTTGTGTTGGTATAAGTTCTTCAGAGGAAGGGGTGCACACGGCCAGAGAAAAAGAGGAAGCTTTCCCCATGTCTCGACCCATGACTAGATCCTAAGCTAGAATACATAACAGATTATCACCATATAATATCAAATATATGTTTCGTTGGTCAAAACTACTATTTTCTTGAGTTTGAGTTATGAATCTTTGCAAGACATCTATACATTTTTTCTCCTAAGTCAGCATATAAATGAAAACACTATCGATTATACTCGTCAAGAACAAACTTACTGTGTCACTCCTTCCTTTCCATATTTGTCATATGCTTCACGCTTTTGGGGATCACTTAAGACCTGATATGCCTCACCTAGTTTCTTTCAACATAAACAACAAAAACAATAAAATTACATGATAAGCTTCAAGAAAATGTGAAGTGACAATCCTTTTATTTCCTGTAATTCATCCTAAAGCTAATCATCAAGTTTACAGGTGATTTAATTATAGTTTAGGAATCTACAGTAAAGGAAAGAATCAAAATTTGTCAAAAATAACTGGAAGAGGTTTTTGAACTTGGTTCTATCACTACAACAGAATTTAAAACAAGAGAGAAGCTCATTCGAACAATGTCAGTTTACATAGATGGAAGGACAGAAAAGGATCAATTTCAGTCTGGAAGCTAACCGCAAAATTTTCTGCAGCTTTAGGATCACCAGGATTCTTATCTGGATGAACTACTTTTGCCTGCAAAGAACACATAAAACTATCTCATCACTAAGCAGTTTTAACCAACCATTTAACATATTTCCTTCTTCTGTGTTGCGCTACAAAGCAAGTGTTCCCTATCAGTGGGCAGCATTAGGTACTTAAAAGAGTATGCATACGGTCCACAACAAAACAAGACACAAAATTAAGATGCAGTTTGTGCTTGTAATCGAGGCAGTATATTTTGCAGCAAATGCGCAGTGCAAATAATTACTTAAGGATGAATTGAAATCTAACCTTGAGGTAATAAGCCCTTTTAATCTGAACCGCAGATGCATCCACATTGATACCCAATAAGTCATAATACGCCGTATCTTTCACCATTGGCTTGAGTTTTGGTTAAAGATCGCAACTTTTAAGATTGGAACACCATAAAAGATCAAAAATAAAATGCTTAATCACCATAATGACCAAATCAAGCAGTGAATGCATGACAAAAAACCAAAAAAAAATTAATATCATCCAAACGTACAAATGACAGCTTTCGAAAGATAACAAAAGGTGAATGATATGCCCACAAGCGGACGAGACACAAGGTTGCTAACATCAGAAACAGAGAAGCGGAAATTATCATATCCGATACTAGAACAAAAGGCACACTTTTTATTAGCAGTTTTTATCAGAGTACTTGCATGGGATTCCAAATCTAGATCTTAGCTAATACCCAGCATAGTAAGACCCACAAAATACAGATCTAGCAGAATTGTAACCAGAACAGGAAGTATCAAATGAAAGATGACAGAAACTGAAGAAATGAGATTAGACACACAGGTTAAGACTTACTAGTTACAGAAGAGAGCAAAAAACCCAGAATCACCCTGAAAGCTTTATCTAAGACAGAGAGCAAAGTTCGTTACTGTTGTTACTAAAGAAAAAAGTAGAAAGCCGTGAGAAGTGCTATGTTTCTGAACTGTGAATGATCTGCTCAGTCTCCTGTGTATTTGTTACTAGCGAGCGTTTACGCAGCGTGTCGTTAATGAACAAAACACAAAAGTTCTGTATTTAACAGTGATTGGTCAGTGACGTTGTCTATTTTTATTTTGTCTCTAGTTTATAAAAATACAA
>JANQAP020000592.1:280304-292403 GCA_026874005.2 Erythroxylum coriaceum | reverse complement strand
AGTCTCAACTATTTTCTAGGATTTGAAGTTTATCGAAATTCTACTGGGCTTTATCTATCACAACACAAATATATTCGCGACTTACTTCAAAGAGCGAATATGGCGACTTGCAAGCCTTGCTCCACTCCAGTCTCCACAAGCACCAAACTCTCCCTGTATGATGGCTCTCCTATTGACAATCCCTCTGTTTATCGTAGTCTGGTTGGTGCCCTGCAATATCGCTGCAATACAAGGCTTGACATCAGTTATATTGTAAATAAACTGAGTCAGTTTCTCTCAAATCCTTTACAGCTTCACTGGATTGCTTTAAAAAGAGTTCTTTGTTACCTTTATCATCTCAGCTTACACTTTATACCTTCGTCAACTCCTCTAGACCTTCATGCCTTTAGTGACTCGGACTAGGCTAGCTCTCTAGACGATCGAAAGTCCACATCCGGTGGTTGTGTCTTCCTGGGGGGAATCTAGTGTACTGGAACTCCAAAAAGCAGCAAGTTGTGGCTCGATCAAGTACTGAAGCCGAATATAAGGCCCTATCTCAAATCTCTACTGAGCTAATCTGGCTCCTTTCATTCCTGTCTGAGCTTGGTTTTACTACCTTTCACAAACCAATTTTATGGTGCGATAACAACAGAGCTCGATCTCTCTCACAGAACCCAATTTTTCACTCTCGTACCAAACACATCGAGATAGATGTGCACTATATCATAGATAAAATCTTAGATGGAACCTTAGAGGTAAAATACGTGAGCTCTACCGATCAGATAGCTAACCTATTGACTAAACCCATGACAGTTGTTTGCCTCAACCATCTTATTTCCAAACTTAATTTAGTTAGAAATCTTAGATTGAGTTTGAGTGGGGATGTTACGAGAAGTATTTTACAAAGTGACTTGAGTGTGCAAAGAAATGGGCTCACATCACTCAATATCAATTCAAGCCCATCAACACAAAATGAGAGTCCAGCAAAGAGAGGTCCATCAAAGCCTATCATACATCCACACACAGGAGAGCATGGTCCAAAGAATTTTAGAAGACAGAAACTGTTATAACAAATTCTCTTGCAGCATATTTATCCGATTGTATGAGCTGTCATTTTTGTGTAAAATCTGTTAGAGAATCTTGTGTATATATTGAGACCTCTAGGTACATATAATCTTCAACTTTTGAAAAGGAAATACAAATACAAAATATACAAGTTTACATCTTTTCACATATAAATAATTGCACACAGATAGAAAATAATGCTTCAAAAATCTGAAATATTATTTAAACCTTTTTGCTAGATTTAAAAGAATCAAAAGGTCAATACTATATCGCCTGTTTGGTTTAATAGTTGGAATAAATAAGAAATAAAATGATTATTTTTAAGAATAAAATAGATGAGGAATAAAATAGAATAGAGTATTATTGTGTTTATTTATTATTATTATTATTATTATTATTATTAAGAAAATTAATAATAATAATAATAATATTATTATTATTATTATTATTAATCTTCTTCTTCTTCTTCTTCTTCTTATTATTACTGTTAATTTTATTATAATAATAATAATAATAATTAAATTTATTATTATTATCATTTTTTATTACTGCCATTTGTCATTGTTGTGGATATCACCGAATTTACAAATTTTATGTCCTTTTTGGTTCATCCTCTAGATATTTTTAAATTAGAATACATACAAACCAAGATCACTTTTATATTTAAACAAGAAAACAAAAGTTCAAGGATCAAGATGACCTTTAGGCTTAACCTAACTGATTTTCTTGCCATTAAATAACTAATGCATTGCCCATCCAGACATAATAAATGAACAGCTAAAGCCAACACAACTATCACTATCGTGTATGATTGGCAGCACAAAACCAACAGATCAAATGAACATCAAAAGCATTCAAAGTTACGATCTAATGTGATGACAGGTAGGCAGTACAAAACCAACATATCAAATGAACATAAAAAACATTCAAAGTTACAATCAACTGTCATGACAGGTATCATTATAATAGTGGAAGAACAGAAATAGAAATGGGAAGAGCACCAAAAACGTTTGTAGAGAGTTGGAAAAGGGAAAGGGCATGATGGAGTTATGTACAGTTTATACAGCCTGAACGCACAAAGTGGAATTATACAAAAAGAAAAACCCAAGATCTTTATATACAAAACATAACTAAAACATGCCAAAACATACCAAACAATCACTTACATGCATTTCCAGAAACTTAAGCAAATAAGCTTTACAATCCATTCGGAGATATTTTATAATCAAGACATAATTTACATCATACAAGTTGAACGTTTCAAATTACAAACCATAATTCCAATTCTGACCTGTGCTATAGTTATTACAAACCATACACACATAAAATACAAATTCCAATATGTCTTATTACATTAACTACATAACAGAAACTCAAATATACATCTTATCAAAACAAAACCCATCCGTCTTTGGCCATTGTGGTTGTCTTTGTCCCAGTCTTTAAACCTTCTTATTAGAACCTACACGGAGGTAAAACCACCGTGCTAAGCATAAAGCTTAATGAGGAATAACTAAACAATATATGATTTGTTCCTAACAGTTATTTAACATTCAAATATACAGAATCAGATCACATTTCAAACAATCTTTAATCTTTTATATTAAAGCGCAATCCAAACAATATGTATCTCAGAACAGAATATGTCAAATCAAAATAGGATATATTTACTTCAGAGCAAAACTTACAAGTATCATAACAGAATACCAAAATTTAAGAACCGAACTTTAAAGTACTAAAATAGAACTTGTCTGTATCAAAATAGTATATGATTATATTATAACACAACTTAGTTATTTCAGAACAGAGCTTGATTATATCAGAATTGAGCATGTAACAAAATACAAAATAAATTAGCCTGCTAATCCTTCTTATAGAAGTGGGTAACAGGACCAATACAGAAGATACCATGTTTGGTATCTGAAATAGAAGAGACTTAAGTCTCTGAAACAGAAGACACAGAAGTGTCTAAAATCAGAAGACACCGGAGTGTCTAATTACAGAAGCAGCTGTTAACCCTTCTAGGCATGCCTATTTACCCACAACTAGGACTCGGCAGTTTTAAAATAAACCATTTTAGATTTCATAATTTTATTCAAAAGATGAAGTACAACAAATGTCTTTATTCTATTTTGCTCCAAATGAACTTATTCATTGACATTTGATCAAACATAACATACCTTATAATCATAAATACGTGTAATTATGCATCAATAAAAGTGTTGAGTCATTACACATTATGTATATGCACACGAAAGCACTTCTAATACAACCCTAACTATCAAACTCCTCGGACAACTGATGGTATGGAATTATCACAATATTATCACATAAATTCCTAATTCACAAACATCCATACCCAATTCATAATACATAAGCCTTTGGAACTCATTCATTCACGATCACACCAAGCAATTCAACATTGTGGTTATCATTATTAAACCATACATCCTTTACATTATCATCTCAATTAATACTGCATAATTGAACTAACTATTACTCAATTACATCGAATACCAATTTAAGATCTAACACACCTTAAACAAGTCCATTTAAGTCTTATGGTACCAAATAAATTAACTAAACCTTATATAGTTCATCAATTTCACAAAACCCCATTTTTTTCACCTTCCTAATCATTTCACACAAATGTGAGATAAGTGACCCAAAACCTTCAAATAGCTATTTTCATAGGATAGGTTTTTGGATCAGTTTTGTATGGCTATTCTGACCTAGACACTGACGTTTTTAGACAATATGTTCTTCTAAACAAATGTTTCTCTATGTCTTAAGTTTCAAAAAAAAATAAATTTAATTTAGTGGTTCATTATTCCAAGAGTTATACCCAAAATACTACAGAATGTTCTCAACCGTGGATAACAGCCAGAATGCAACTTCAAGCTAAATTTCAAACCCTTAGTGACAGAAATCAAATTTGATTCCTTCATGAAAGTTGTAGATAAATGTATCTAATTTCATCTGAATTAAAAAGCATCCCATTTTGATGTCTACAGGTCAATATATGGCTGAACTACCAAAGTATGTTCAGTAGTCAAACCAGAATTATCATATAACCATCATTTTTCGATCATTAAATTCTCATCATCTTAACATATATTCATGCCAATTCAAATCTCATAACACTTGTATTAATGCATATATCAAGTTTAGAATTCCCTTACATGTTTAATTTTGAATTCCAACTCCAAAGAACAAGCTAATCTAGCCTTCCAAGCAAGCAAACACAATTCTAAAATCAAGGTAACCAAGAAGACAACGGCATAGAAGATTACGTACTCTACTTCCTTGATGCAATATCTTGCAAGAATTCTAAGTGAAATTGAAGCAAAATTCAGAGTTAAGAGAGGGTGAAGGGTTTCGGTTGAGATTTTTCAATGAAGGCTGTAGAAATTTCTAGTAAGACACCTAAGTTGCTAGGTGTCCTAATCCTAGAGGCGCACATGTCACCAAAGCATTGGTCACACTTGTCCCCCCTTTTAAGCTGCCATAAGTACACGTCTATTAGGCCATGTGTTACTTAATGAATGTTGCCATGTGTCATTAAGTGATTAGGCCACATGTCACTCAAATATTGGTTCACTTGTCACTCAACCAATTGTGCTAAATGTCAATACATTAGCTATGCCAAAGGTCAATAACTCATAGACTTAGTCATTCTATTTTTCATAAACCAACTTAACTTGTCTCTTGACCATTTTTCCTAATCCAAATGTACATTTAAATACCTCAATTCCCTAATAGCTTCAATTAATTCCAATCGGGATTGGTTCTCTAATTTTAGAGATCTAAAAGGTGAAGTTATTTACACAACAAATGACAATCCTTGCATAACAAATGAGATTAGTTCAATTTGCTTAAAAAATCACGATGGAATAATTAAGACTCTGACATATGTCAGATATGTGCCAAGTTTGACGAAGAACTTCATTTCTGTAGGAGTCTTAGAATCAAAGGGCTACACTATAAATGCAGCAAATGGAGTAATAAAAGTCATCTCTGGAGCACTTATGGTAATGAAAGGAATTCGAAGAAATAATAACCTGTATTATTACCAAGGTAATGCAGTTATTAGAACAACAACAGTAGCTTCTAATGATGATCAAGAGCTAGAAACAACTAGGTTATGGCATATGCGCTTGGGACATGCAGGTGAAAAATCTTTGAAGATATTAGTAAATCGAGAAATGTTAAAAGGAGTTCAGGCCTACAAATTAGACTTATGTGAACATCGTGTCAAAGGGAAGCAGGTAATAGTGAAATTCAGCATTGCAATCTATAATACGAAAGGTATTTTGGAATATGTTCACTCTGATGTGTGGGGACCTACCAAAACAATTATTTGGGAGGAAAACACTATTATGTGACCTCTATTGATGATTTTTCCCGACGAGTATGGGTGAATACTATAAAGACTAAGGATAAAGTGCTGGAGTTTTCCTCAAATGAAAGAAGATTGTGGAAACTCAAATAGGCAGAAGGATCAAGCGTCTTCGTACAGATAATGGTGGGGAGTATAGTAATGATCCATTTTTAAAAATCTGTGAAGATGAAGGTATTGTCAGACACTTCACAGTTAGGGATACACCACAACAAAATGGGGTGGCAGAACATATGAACCAAACATTGCTGGAGAAAGTTTGGTGTATGTTGTCTAATGCTGGATTGGGTAGAGAATTTTCGACTGAGGCCGTTACATATGCTTGCCATCTCATCAATCACCTTCCATTAACTGCTATTAGTGGTAAAACACCTTTAGAAAAATGGTTTGAAAAACCTGCTACAAATTATGATTCCTTACATATGTTTAGTTCACTGCATACTATCATGTTAAAGAGTCAAAATTGGATCCACGTGCAAAGAAAGCAATTTTCATGGGGATCACCTCTAGTGTGAAAGGATATCATCTTTGGTACCTAGAGTCAAGGAAAATAATTTTCAGCAGGGATGTTACCTTTGACTAATCTACCATGTTAAGAAAGGTGACAACTGAAAATGTTAAGCAGACAGATGGTACTCCAAAACAGGTGGCGTTTGAAGGAAGAATTGTTACCCCAGTAAATGATGAAGTAGATGTAGAAACTCTTGTGGTAGAAGAGGAGCCAGATGAAGAAGAGGTTCCAACCCAAGAACCTCCACAGCAACAATTATCAATTACATTGAGAGAGCCAAAAAGGAACATTCAAGTACCTGCTCGTTATGTTAATATAGCGGCTTATGCATCTCCAATTGAAATCGATGACATTCTTAACACTTACAAGGAAGCAGTCCAAAGTTCAGAAGAAGATAAGTGGAGGATAGCCATAAATGAAGAAATACATTACCTTCATAAGAATCAAACGTGGAAGCTAGCTAGTCTCCCAAAGGGAAAGAAGGCATCTGGATGCAAATGGGTATATGCAAGAAAGATGGATTTCCTGATAAGGATAATGTTCGCTACAAATCAAGGTTGGTGGCCAAAGGCTATGCTTAGATGGAGGGAATTAATTATAATGAAGTTTTCTCTGCAGTTGTAAAACATTCCTCCATTTGAATTTTATTGGCTTTGATAGCACAGTTTGATATGGAACTAGTTTAATTGGATGTAAAAGTTGCGTTTTTACATGGAGAATTAGAGGAGGAAATCTATATGACACAACCAAAAGGTTTTAAAGTTGCTGGAAAAGAGAATATGGTATGCAAGCTTGAAAAATCATTGTACGGATTGAAGCAATCTTCGAGGTAGTGGTATAAGTGATTTGATAAGTTTATAATGGGGCAAAAGTACATAAGAAGTAAATACGATCACTATGTGTATTTTCGCAAGCTACAAGAGGGATCCTACATCTATCTTCTCCTATATATATATGATATGCTGATAGCTTCAAAGAATCAAAGAGAAATTGAGAGATTAAAGATTCAGTTAAATTAGGAGTTTGAAATGCAGGATTTGAGTGAAGCCGAGAAAATTCTCAACATGGAGATAAGTAGAGACAGAAAGATGGGGAGACTGTGTTTGACTCAAAAGCAATATTTAAAAAAGATACTGCAATGTTTTGGCATGAATGAAAATTCAAAACCTATTAGTACCCTGTTCGCTCCTCATATAAAGCTCAGTGCATCCTCATCTCCAAAGAAAGATGCAGAATGATAGTACATGACTAAAGTACCATATACGAATGCATTTGGTAGCTTGATGTATGCTATGGTATGTACAAGGCCTGACATTTCACAGGCAGTTGGGGATGTGAGCAGGTATATGCATGATCTAGGCAAGGAGCATTGGTACGCTGTGAAATGGATTCTAAGATACATTCTGAATGCCGTAGATGTTCGTTTGGTATTTCAGTGGGATAAGCAAGATGGTCAATGTGTAGCTGGATATTGTGATTCCTACCATACCGATGATTTAGATAAACATTAATCAACTACTGACTATGTATTTACTCTTACAAAGGCACCAGTCAGTTGGAGGTCTACCTTACAGTCAACAGTTGCTTTGTCGACTACAGAGGCAGAATATATGGTAGCTACAGAGGCTGTGAAGGAGGCAATTAGGTTTCAAGGATTGCTTGATTAATTAGGAATTTGAAAAAAGCATGTCAAAGTACATTATGATAGTCAGAGTGTCATTCATTTAGCAAAGAACCAAGTTTATCATGCAAGGACAAAGCACATTGATGTCCGTTATCACTTTGTACGATAGGTTCTGGAAGAAAGAAGGTGGAGTAACAATCTAGAAGATTAAGACCACCGAGAATCCTGCTGATATGTTGACAAAGGTGGTGACTGCAATTAAGTTCTAACATTGTTTGGACTTGATCAATATTGCTAAAAATTGAAGATGGGCGCCGTAAAGCACATTTGAAGACACTACTAAAGATGATGTGAGAGATTTGAAGATGTTGAATATGCCAAGGTGGAGGATTGTTGACTTTGTGACATATGTTCAAATCCCATATTAGAGAAACATAATATTGAGAGAGCCTCCTTAAGCTATAAAAGGAGGGTTTTTCCACCTTTATCTTACATCCCAAAATTGTCTTTCATATGATAAAATTTCTTCTCTCATTTTGTAGTATTTCATTATATTATTTCCAGAAAATAGTGAAATATTAATTTAGTAGTGTCCGAGGAAGTAGGCATACTTGACTGAACCTCGTTAAATTTTGGTGTTCTTTATTTGTTTATTTAATAGCTATTATTAGGTATCGTTGTAGTGAATTATTGTGTTATTAAATTACATGTCTAGGAAAATTTTGTCTAGGAGGTTGGATTTTAAGTGAGACCATTTGTGACCCCTCTAGTCTTTCCTTGGAATTTACCTGGTGTGATTTTTTAGTATAATCGTTCACACTCTATTCACCTAGGCAATAGTGCTCAAGGTGAATTGGTTATTATTGGTGGAAATTAACTTGAGTTCCACAACAAATGATGGTATGGTGATATGCATCAAATGCTTAGAAAACCCTAGGTGATGAGTATTCAATGCTTCGAAAATAATTTCTGTTGATTAATCTAAAAATAAGAGCTGTATGTTTTAATAGAGAATATAATCTAAGTTACGACTTCTTATTTATTCAAGAAAATAGAATCATTCATTAAATCAAAGTAAGATTAAATATATTGAAATCCTAGGGAAAACCTCATTTAAATCTATTTTATTCAATGATTAATTTAATATTGATCATTGCTTTAATTTGTTGTTTATATTTATTTTTTATTTTGATTTATTATTCAATCAATCATAATTATTGATCTAACTTATTAAGTTTGTGAGTATTTGGTAATTAACCAACAGCCCTCGTGGGATTGATCCGCACTAACCTATGTTAGCTATAAGTACACCATGCATTTATGGTAAAAATATATATCATATCAAATTTTTGGCATCATTGCTAGGAAATAGGTATTAATATTGACATATTTGAAAACTAATTAGACTAGTCTTTTGTCTTTTATTGTTTTAATTTTATTATTATTTATTGAAATTTCTTTATTTTTTCTCTTTTGTATATAGAAGTCTGATGATCTTGGCAATCTTGTTACGTCAAACCCTAAGATTGAGAGAACTGTGCGCATAAGAAGAGAAATTTAAAGAAGAATAGAAGTTGAGGAAGCAAAGATGATTGCAGAGAACATGAGGTCATTGACATCTACTCAGGCATTGCGAGGCCCAATGTTAAATGCATTAACTTTAAGCTAAAACCCCCTCTTCTGTCCACAATGTCGCACAATCAGCTTTGGGGATCATCTTTTAAAGTCCTTACATATACATGTCTATGTTTTCCGAGTACTGTGATATACTAAAGTTTAATGGTGTCTTCCTTAATACTATTAAGCTCAAGTTATTCCCTTTCTCTTTGAGGGATAAAGCAAGAGTGTGGTTGTATGCCTTACCAATATGATTAATCACCATATAGTATTAAATCTCTCATGCATGCTTAGCTAAATACTTTTCTTCAGGAAAAATTGCTTAAATAAGAAACCAGGTCACCACTTTTCCCAGAGGGAATATGAATCTCTATATGAGGCTTAAGACAGTTATAAAGAGTTGTTGAGATCATGTCCACATCATGGATTGGAGAAGTGACTAATATTTTAGACCTTCTACAACAGGATGACTTAAAGTACGAAGATCTATATAGACGCAACTGCTGATGGAGCTTTAATGAATGAGATTGTAAATAAAGCATAAATCTGATGAAGGATACGACTCAAAACCACTACAGTTGTCGAGTGAGAGAGCTACTCTTGATAACGTTCTGGGTAAGTATGAAATCTTCTAACTACTAAGGTAGACACTTTATCTCAGAAGTTTGACCATATAAATGTTAGCTTTATTGATGCGACTAACTATGTTTTATGACATTTATGGATTCCAAGACATTTAGCTATAAATTGGCAATTAAGGAACAAATTTTTACATGACTGTTGTGTTGAATAGGTTAACTTAATAAACAACTCCAACTAGAAGAATGAGTCGTTCTTTAACACCTACAACCATAGTTGGATGAACCACCCTCACCTCTCCTATGGAAATAGGTTTAACCCTATACCTCAAAGTAATAGACAATCACCTGGTTTCTAATCCAAATCTTTTAACCCCCTGCTTAAAAACCTAGCCTTATATACTAGAGAACTTCCTAACTAACAAAGCTAAGCAGAATGAAGAGTTTAAGGAAGAACTTAGGAAGCTTAATTCTAAGGTAGACTCTATAGCTACCCATATCAAGATGCTTGAAGCTTAAATAGCTTAAAAGGCTAGTGTCACTATTAGACCACCTAGTGAATTGCTTGAAAAATATGAGAATCTTATAAAGCATTGTAACACAATGATATTGAGGCATCATATGAGCTGCTAGAGAACCATATGGAGAAGATCAAGAGTGAGGGAGCTAAGGGAAGTAAGACGAATGTTGGGGAGAATAGGAAAACTTAGGGAAAGAAAGAAGAAGAGGAGAGAAACCCAATTAAATTCTCCCTGCACCATATAAATCACCTTTACCTTCTCCTTAAAGATTGGTTAAGGCAAAATTAGATAAGAAATTTGGGAACTTTTTAAAAGTTTTTTGAAAAAATTATATTAATATTCCTTTTTACTAATTCTTTGAAATAGAAATCTTCTTATGCCATGTTTTTAAAGGAAATCTTATCTAATAAGAGAAGGTTAGAAGAATATAAATCTGCAACCTTGACTAAGGAGTAAAAAAGCTACAACCCAAAAATGGGTCGCCTCTAAAACTTAGGATCATGGTAGCTTCTCTATTCCATATTTTATTAGAAAAATAAGCTTTGATCATGTTCTTTGTGACTTAGAGGCAAGCATTAGCCCTATGCCTCTATCTATCTATAAGAAACTCAATGTAGGAAAATTGAAACTTACTAATATATTATTGTAATTATTGGATTGATCTATTAAGCAACTGGTAGGTATATTAGAAGATATGCCCATAAGGATCAGTAAGTTTCTCATTCCCATAGACTTTCTAGTCTTAAATATGGTTAAGGATAGGAATGGCCTTTAATTTGGGATAACCTTTCTTAGTTATTTCTAAGGCCCTAGTAGATGTGTATGAAAGGAACTCCTAAGGATTGCAGATGAGAAAAAAATTTAGATCTAAGAATCTCGTGGATAGTAAGTGTAATAATTACCTTTTATTTTATTGTGATTGATAAAGATATATCTTATATTATATAAGAGGAAAACAGATTAGATAAAAAAATAGATCCTATGTAAGAGAATATAAAGGAGGTGCAAACTCATTATGGTAGAACATAGAATATGCTTGAAAATTGATCCTTCTATTAAGAAGAAGAAGAAGACTAAAACGAGTTACAGAATTCAAAGTAGTATATAATCCAAAAGTAGGGTCCGCTAGGTTAAAGTTGATAGAAAGGGGTCTAGCTTATAACCTAAAACAAGCACTTATTGGGGCAACCTAACACTCTTTATCTTTTATGTTCTTGACTTTCATGTTTTTATTTATTTAAGTAGTTAGTCATTTAATTCCTTAATATTATTATAATTTCCTTGATTTTACTTTGTTTAATCTTTTTTTATTTCTTACGATAAGTGTTTGGAGTTAATGTATTTTTGTTTTGCAAGTATTTATGCCAATATAGGTACCAACATGCCATTATGTCCATACCTATATTAACCAAGCATAAGAAAAAAATATGATACCATTTAGATACCATATAGTACAACACAATAGCGTGTTCCTCCCTATGGCAGACTCATGTACACCTATAAAATGGTTAAAAAGTTATAAAATTTGCCACTTTTTAACACGACCCTAAGTAAGTGTAATATAATATATTTTAGAGCGCTCACTTATGTACTATTTTTCTTTACATATCACATTATGGTGAGGATAGGACTACCTTGATAGAGGAGGCTTGTATAGTTGCCCCCATATGAGAGTTGACGCCTCAATATCTTCTTCATAGGTGATTACTGCTGGAACCCCACCCGGGAGAGTCACGGGCCCGACGTCCTACGTGACATCTGGACGCGTGTCCCACGAGGGAGGAATTCCCCACCAGGTCAAACTT
>JANQAP020000591.1:2423300-2435502 GCA_026874005.2 Erythroxylum coriaceum | reverse complement strand
TTACGATCCCACCATGCTTTTCGCCCGGGGTCAACACTTATTGATTTTTTTTAATGATTTATCTCAATTTATGTACGGAGGTAAATTAAATAAATTTGCTCGTTTTAAGCATCCCTGGTGGGGAATTCCTCCCCCGTGGGCCACGGGTCCAGATGTCACATAGGACGTCGGGCCCGTGGGCCCGCCCGGGGAGGGGTTCCAGCAATCTCCCTAGAAGAGCTTCATCAATCTTGTCTTCACTTGTTTGTCATTCTCACAAACCATAAAGGTGTTTACGGTCACCGAAAATTTAAACAATAAGGTTGGACACTCAGCAATCTCTCCCTCCAGTCCAAATATAGGGAAGACATGTTATTCTCCGTCATATACTTGAGATACATCTAGGTAAGCTTAATACAAAGCTCATGCTTATTTCCAAGAACCACTTTAGTCAACATATCAACACCATTCAAATATCAACCTTCTTCAGCATTATTAATTGTTGTTCTTCTATCACAAATCTTAACTAATAATATCTAACGTCTATGTTCTTTGTATGGAAATGAACATAGTATTTCTGTTCAAATTAATAACACTTTTACTATCACAAAATACTTCATAGTCTCCTTACTTCACATCCAATTCTTGAAGTAACGTTTTTAGCTAGAACATATCCTTACAAGTTTCCACTATAGCTACATACTCTGCTTTAGTCTTAGATAAAGTCACACACTTTTATAGCTTAGATTGTCATCAGATGGCTCCCCCTGCAAAATTGAATAGAAATCCTAAAGTGGATTTTCTTTTATCAAAATCTCCAGCCATATTTGCATCAGTAAAACCTTTTAGAGTTGGCTCACCATCATTAAAGCGCAAACTCCACTTCGACATGCCTATTAAGTATCTTATGATATATTTTACTGCTTCTTAGTGAACCTTCCCTAGATTTGATAAGAAATCTACTCACCATCCTAACAATGAACAATATCTGGTCTTGTACACACAATTAAATACAACAAAGGCCCTACTGTAAATAAGTATGGAACAAAGGACATACCATAGTTCTCCTTTTTTGTTGAGGTACATATAGTACGCTTATATAGCTTGAAGTGAGATGTCTGTGGCGTGCTAACTAGCTTGGCATGCTTTATATTGAAACTTTCTAGCACTCGTTCAATATATCTCTCCTAAGACAACCATAATCTCATGTTCTTCCTGTCCTGAGTTATCTTCATGCCTAAAATTTGCTCTGCATCCTAAATCTTTCACATCAAAAGATTTGGACAAATCCTCCTTCAATTTTTAGATTATACCAACTTCTTGACCTACAATCAACAAATCATCAACGTAAATAAGAAGAATGATGAATTGTCAAGATGAGAACTTTTTGAAATACACGCAACCATCAACATAAGTTCATTTGTAACCATAATCCGTCATAAAGGAATCAAACTTTTGATACCATTGCCTTAGAGATTGTTTTGACTCATATAAGCTTTTCTTCAACTTGCAGACCAGATTTTTTTTGTCTTTAGCTTTGAAGCCTTCTAGCTGCTCCATGTATATTTTCTCTTCCAAATCTCCATGCAAGAAGGCTATTTTAATATCCAGCTATTCGAGTTCAAGATCTAAATAGACAGTTAGACCTAAAACTGTTGGAATTGAGGTTATCTTAACTACAAGTGAAAAGATTTCCTCAAATTCTATACCCTTCTTTTGACCTAATCCTTTCACTATTAACCTTGCCTTGTGCTTTATCAAATTGTTACCATCTCTTTTTATCTTGAACACCTACTTATTCTTCAATTGCTTTTTACCTTTTGGAAGCTTTACAAGCTCGTAAGTATTATTCTTCTTCAAAGGATCCATCTCTTGCTTCATATCTGTGAGTCAAAGATCTTTGTTTTCACAAGATGCAACCTCTTACACATTCTCAAGTTCCCCCTCGATAGTAAGTAACAGGTATTTAGAACTTAGATACCTTATAGAATGCCTTTTCTCCCTTATCGACCTTCAAAGCTATGTTTCATTAGTTGTTGGATCCAATTGCTCCCCTTGCTCATTATTCTTAATGGAATCATTTTTAGCATTGTTTGGATATGGGTCATGTAGCTCATCATTATCATATTATATCTGATCACCACCAATGTGTGTTTGGTCACACACTTCATCCTTTTTACTTGTAGACTGCTCAGTAGTAGAAGGAATTGGTTAAGAGCTAACAATGTCATATGATGAGCTGCAGTGTAATGACTTATCTCCTCTCAGAATATCAGGACCTCTCTTGTGCTCCTAGAACACCATATCCCTGCTCCTGACCACCTTTTACTTCTCTTGGTCATATAATCTGAATCCAAACTAATCACCACCATATCTGACAAAGATGCAAAGTATCAACTTTGAGTTAAGATTATTTCTCTGATCCTTCGGTGCTTGTCTGAATACCTTGCAACCAAAAGCTCTTAGAAGATGATATGTGAGATTTTTACCAATTCATGCTCTCTTGAAAATATCAAAAACTAACAAAATTAAGGGAGCTCGATTAATCAAGTAGACTGTATTTCAACTACTTCTCCATAAAATGTCTTCGATAATATAGACATTCTAAGTATGCAACGAACCTTTTCCACAATGGTTATATTCATCCTCTTAGCAACCTTATTATGTTGTGGAGTCTTTGGTTCAATTTTCTCATGTCTAATGTCATGCGATGTGCAATATTCTTTAAAAACCTTAAAAGTATACTCCCTTCTATTATCTGTTGACAAGTACTCTAGTTTCCTCTTAGTTTCCCTTTCTACCATAATGTAGAACTTTTGGAAAGTTTTAAATGCTTGACTCTTAAAGTTCAACATGTACACCAAGTCTTCCTCAAAGCATCATCAATAAATGTAACAAAATATTTGTTACCTCTTAGTGACTCCTCCTCAGTAGGGTCATAGACATCTGAGTACACCAACTCTAATATCTCTGACTTCCTTATAGATCTTTTCTTAAAAGAGACTCTATATTGCTTTTCAACTAAGCAATGATCACAAAGATTAAGTGGTAGTGAGTTCTTAACTAGAATAAGAAATTTACCAGCCAACAACTTTAATCTCTTCTCACTCATGTGTCTCAATCGTAGATACCATAGATTTGTTAAAGTTTCCTTTTCGGCTGTGTATACTTCTCCACCGCTAAAAACCTTTAAGTGTGTCTTGTATAATGAGCAATATAACTCTTCTTGGGCAATCATCATTGCACCTTTGGATAGTTTGCACCTTAGATCGAGGATTTGTCATACAACTCTCAAAGTCAATAGTCATCTAACGTTTGATTAAACTCGAATATCACCTATATCGACTATCTTGATGAAACTTTAGTTTCTCATCTTTACACTTCCAAAATCTCTGCTCTAGTAGTTTGAGAATTACTCCATATTTGGAACATAATGATAACACGTTATTATGTTAATCATCCATTCGGAACCAAAATTACTAATATGGAAGCATTCAATAGTTGCATAAACTAGAGACACCTCATCATCCATACTTGAAGTTATTACTATTGTAATTTTATAGCCACCGTCATTATGATGATCATGCTTTTTCTGATCCTTCTTCCATTTACAATAGAACCTCTTAATGTGTCCCGACTTATTGCAATAGTGGCATGTATTCATATCTTTGTCACCTCTGGAATTTAAACGATTGTTAGACTTGTCACAACCTTTGGGAATTCTACTCTTATTCCTTCCCCTGCTTTGAGTCATAAAAGCCCGCACATTATCAACTTTAATCTCCTTTCTTCTAATTTCTTCATTAAATATACTCTCTTTGATTACATCCAAAAAGAGTATACCTTTATGAACTGAGGTGCTAATCATTACCGCTAGTGTCTCCTAACTATTTGGTAACAAAATCAACAGAAACAAGGCTTGAAACTCATCATCAAGAATGATCTTCATTGCAGTAAGCTTGTTGAGTATGTCCTGGAAATCACTTAGATGCTCCAACATTGATTTCCCAGCTTTTAACTTCAAGTTCACAAGCCTTTTAATTAGAGAGGCCTGTTATGAGCAACCTTCCTTTCATATAGACCTTCAAGCTTCTTCCATAGCTCAAAATGATCCATTTCTTGAGACACATAATTGAATATGTTGATAGTAATCCATTGTCTAATAGTGCTTAGAGTTTTTCACTTCATCTTTTCCCTTTCTCTATTTGACATTGTTTCAGGTTTTGAAGGAACATCATCCTTCACACCTTTGTCCACATCAATAGGATCGAAATGATCTTTGTAATATAGAAGGTCCTCCAGATCGAGTAATTTGATGATGTAAACCTAATCATAAAGTTGTTTTCATCTTCCATTACGATAGCTTTAATATCACTTGTTGGGAGATAATAACACAACTCTCCAAAAGATCAACGAAATATCAATGACAAGAATGAAATCTTAACACATTTTTAGAGACTTACATGGTTGATTCAAATGGCGTGTAAGTTAAAACACTGGCGTGTAGCACTCTACACAGCTATACATCTCCTCAAATAACTTCATCAATCTTGTCTTCACCTATTCGTCATTCTCATGAACTATAAAGGAGTTTACGATTAGTAAAAGTCTCAAAAATAGGCCTAGACACTCAATAATATGAGTGTGAATACACATTCTGGTGTTCTTCAATAAATCATCAGGAAATAAGTCTACTAATGTTGAGCCCTGAAAACTACTTGATGAATATGTATTAGGTAATAAAACATGATTATAAAGCTTTATCTCTCCATCATCTATATTCTCTCTTATCAGTAGGCTTGATAATTAAGCTTAGTTTCGACCTGGTTTGACTAGGCTTCGAGTCAAATTTGGGCTTCTTTTTTTATACTAAAGTGAAAAAGATTAATGGGTTTGGAAGTTGGGTATTCAGGGTGTTCAAAGCAATAGAATAGGGTAGGTATCTTTGTTGTCAAGGAACTCATATATCTTGTTATGGGGTTAAAGAGCACTAATGATAGGAATATGTCCTTAAAGATTATAGTAAAAGGTGTTGTTTTCAATGTGGTGTATGCTTATGCACCCCAAGTAGGGTTGGACAAACAACTTAATCACCAATTTTGGGAAAAGCTAGATGAGGTGATTCAGTAGATCACTCATAATGAGAGAGTTATTCTAGGAGGAGACTTTAATGGTTATGTAAGTGCAACCTTAAAAAAATATTCATGGATTCATAGGGGTTTCAAGTATGGTGATAGGAATGGTAGTAAGACTACTTTGTTGAATTTCGTAATAGCATTTGAATCAGTGGTAACCAATTCATTTTTTAAGAAAAAGAGGAACACTTAGTGACTTTTAAAATCTGAACCATGCAAACTAAAATTGATTAGTTCTTTGTTAGGCACAGTGATTGACCTAATTGTAAGGATTGCAAGGTGATACCAAACGCTTACTTGTCAACTCAACATAGATTATTTATTATAAATCTTATAATTAAGGGTTGGAGGAAGAAAGGAATTCCTAGGATGTATACCAAAGTCAGATGGTGAAACTTAAAAAGGGATACGGTGGAACAATTTAGGGATAGAGTAATATATGGAGAAGCATGAAAATTGGAAGGATATTCTAACCAAATGTCTAAGAGAGTAACAACTCTTTTAAGGAAAGCAACTAAAGAGATCTTGAGTGTTTCTAAAGGGCCTAGGAGTGGTCAAATGGAGTCTTGATGGTGGAATGAAGATGTAAAAGAAAAGGTTAAGATCAAGAAGGTTGCCTATAAAGCTTTGTGAGATAGCACCATAAAGGTAACGAGGGTAATTAATAGAGAAAGTTCTAAACTGGCAAAGAAAGAGGTGAAAAAGATAGTCTCAGAAGCTAATAGTAGAGCTTACAAGAAATTTTACCAATGATTAGAAATTAAAGATAGAGAAAAGGATATTTTAAGTTGGTGAGAGCAAGGAAACGAAAAGTGAGAGACTTGGATCAAGTTCATTGCATAAAAGATGAAGCAAGGAGGTACTCATGGTCAAAAAATGATATTATGAGAAGATAGCATAGACACTTTTATAACCTTTTTAATAAAGGTATAGAGGATAACATCTCTTTAGGTGATCTTAGCATATTCGAGAGGTATCGTAACTTTACTTGTTGTCAAAATATATCAAGGGTAGAAATTAAAAGAACTTTAAGGGAGATGAAGAGTGGAAGGACAATAAGGCCTGATGAGATACCATAGAGTGTAGAAAAGTTTAGGCAAAAAGGATCTTACTTGGCTAGTCAAGTTTTTTAATATGATACTTAAGTTTACAAAAATGTCAAGAGTGGAGATGTAGTATGCTAATTTCTTTATATAAGAACAAAGGGGATATCCAAAGCTGTAACAGCTATAGAGGCATCAAACTATTTAGTTACACCAAGAAGTTATGGGAGAAGATAATTGAGAAGAAAGTGAGAAAGGACGCACCTATGATGGAGAACCAGTTTGGTTTTATGCTATGAAGGTCTGAGACGTAAGCTTTACATCTCCTTAGAAGATTAATAGAATATTACAAGGAAAGACAACATAACCTACTCATAGTTTTTATTGACTTATAGAAGACTTATGACATGGTACTTAGGGAAAACATGTGGAAGTGTATAGAAGTTAAGGGAGCTCCTATGACCTATATACTAGTTATTAGAGATATGTATGAAGGTGTAGAAAATAGAGTAAGGATAATAAAAAGAGATACAGAGTATTTTTCTGTAATATTGGGATACACTAAGGCTCCTTATTAAGCCCCTTTTTGTTTACAGTACTGATGGATAAGATCATCAAGAAAATCCAAGGGGATGTGCCTTAGTGTATGTTGTTTGTTGATGATATTATTTTAATGGATGAAATAAAAAATAGTTTCAATGTCAAGCTAGAACTTTGGAGGGATACGATAGAGTCGAAGGGTTTTAAATTGAGTAGGACTAAGACTGAGTACTTAAAATGTAACTTTCTAAGCCATAGGGTGGCTCCTAATTTGGAATTAAAGATTGATTCAGCTATTATACTATAGAAAGAGTGTTTTAAATATCTATAATCTATTATCTAAAGCAATAGAGAGATCAATGAGGACATTGCTCATCGTATCAAATTAGATGATTTAAATGAAGGAGTGCATCAGAAGTTTTACGTGACAAGAAAATACCACTCAAGCTAAAAGATAAATTTTATTAGGCTGACCATGCTCTGTAGGGTGGATCTTGGCCTATCAAATAGGTGCAAATTCAAAAGTTAATGGTGACAGAGATAATGATGCTCTGTTAGATGTGAAACCTTATTAGATGAGATTAAGTCAAGAATGTAATAGTAGGAGACAAATTAAAGGTGACTAATATTAATGTAAAAACTAAAAAAGATAAGGCTTAGGTAATTTGAACATATTAAGAGGAGACATCCTGACACTTCAGTGAGAAGATGTGAGAAGATTGTACTTAGAGACTGTAAGAGGAAAAAAGGAAGGACTAAGAAGAACTGGGAGGGAGGTAATCAAGAATAATATGGCTTTATTGGAACTTATCGAGGATGTGACCCTTAATAGAAAACTTTGATATACTAGGTTATAAGATCTCACATAGAGAGGCCTTATCTTTCTCATAGGTCTTCGAAATATTTTTCTTCAAGTTTTATATCTTGTTTCTAGTCTAAACATTTATAATGTAATATATTTCTCTTAGTTATTTAGCCTAAGCCTTTCCTTACTTAGCCTAGGCATTTTCTTACAATGACTTGTTTGTTTCATTTATGTACTTGACTTTTTTCCTTATTGGGGTATTTATTTACTTATTTTATTTTTAATCTTTACTTTATTCTGTATTTATTTTATTACTTTTTTATATTTTTATTTGTACATAGTTATTTATTTACTTTTATTTATTTTACTGTTATTATTATTTTATGTCTATTTTTATTTTTAATGATTATTGCTTTATTATTTTAATATATATCTTTTATTAATTTATATTTTTTATGTGAGTCAATCGAAAATAACCTCTCTACCAGTAGGGGTAAGACTGCATATTTTTAGACCTTCTCAGACTTTGCATATCACGAGACTTTTACTGCGATGTTGTTGTTATGGTTGTTGTTGTTGTTATGTTTTATTGTCTAAATTATAGTTTTAGAATAGTGGAAAATTCAAATGCTATAAATGTTCTTTTATTTGTAAAGGCTTTTTCATCCATATTCATTCAAAATATTATTATGATAATTAACAAATTTTAGATGATACTAAACAACATTTGAATGAAGGATCACACCCTCATGAAACTAACTTATAACTACTTATTGTACATGATCCATAATAAATAACACTTGTGATAAGATCTCAAAAAGAAAGAAAGTTAACCATCTCAAATGATTATATGATTTCGTTACAAGAATCAGATGTTAATATTGGAATTAATAAAGACCTAATATCATTTTTACAAGTCATAAAATGTGTAAAGTCTAAAAATCAGATTGATGCCATGAAAGATCAATTAAAATCTATAAAAGATAACAAAATTTAGGATCTTATTAAACCATAAGGTTCTTAGTGAGTTAGGTGTAAATAGATTTTTAAAACCAAACGCTACTCGAATGACAATGTTAAACAATATAATATCAGACTTGTTGCCTAAGGTTATACTAAGAAAGGTGGTGTTAATTATTAAAAGACATTTTCACCTATCTCAAAGAAAGGCTCATTAAGGATTATAATGACATTGATAGCTCAATCTGATTTAGAGTTAAATTAAATATATGTGAAAGCAACATTTTTAATGGGATCTTGAAGAGGAAGTATTTATGGACTAACCTGAAAGTTTCTCAAAGAAAGGTGAAATAGTTTGTGAACTTAAGAAGTTAATATATAATCTTAAACAAGTTTTTCAATAATAGTATCTTAAGTTCAATGATACTATATCATCTCTTAGTTTAAGAAAAATAATGTTGTTTGATTTATCTATTGAAAGATTAGTGGGAGTAAGTTTATTTTCTTAGCCCTATATGCTGATGATATCTAACTTGTTGTTAATGATTTAGGAATGTTACAAAAAGTAGAAGATTTTTTCTCTAATAATTTTGAAATAAAAGATATAGGAGAGGCATCTTATGAAATTTTTTGGTGATAGATCACCAAAATTATTAAAACTATCTCAAAAAGCTTATATAGAAAGGATTTTAGAGAGATATAATATAGAACAGTGTTACACATGAATTGTTTCTATTTAGAAAAGGGATAAATTTAATCTCATACAATCCCAAAAGAATAATATAGAATGAAAAGAGAAGGAATCAATTTATTATGCTTTGGTTGTAGGCAGTTTAATGTACCTACAATATGTATAAAATAAGATATCAATTTTATAGATGAAATGTTAGACAGATATCACAGTAACATTGAAATTGTTCAGTGAAAAGTTGTAAAAAAAGTATGAGATATTTGTAAGGAACGAACAACCATATGCTTATTTATTTGGTTACATGCTTATATTAGCAAATGAAGTAATATCATAGAAGAGTACTAAACAATCTATCATTATTTCATTCACTATATAATTAAAGTTTGTGGCATACTTTGAAACTACAATTCATGTATTGTGGTTGTAGAAATTTATTTCAGGACTTAGGATTATCAACACCATTACTAAGCTACTAAAAATTTATTGTAATAACTTTGTAAAAGTTTTTTTCTTTCTCAAACAAAAAAAATTCAAAAGTTGTCAAACATATAAAATCAAAGTATTATACCATTAAGGAAGAAGTTTAAAGACAAAGAGTGTCTATTGAAGATATTAATACTAATATGATGATAGTAGATTTATTAACTGAAGATTTGTAACTATAGATATGAATGTGTATATATAATTGATCTTGGTTGTACTATCAAATGATATTTGTTTGTGATGATCTTAGAAATATCTCATTTATGGGTTTCTAATTGATGATTTTCTATTTTATAATAGTGTACACATTTATCTTTTAATGATTTAATAGAAAACTCTATAAGTTATAATTATAGATCATGATAAAATTTGTTTATATTATTATTGATAGATCTAGTATTAGTAATGGGTATTATAGTATATGGAAGGAATATGCTACATAAATAACATACAATTGTCATAGTTGGTTTTTGTTATTTTATCATATGATGTTTATTTATGTTGAATTTTCAAGATTTATTTTTTGTGCACTTAAATTTATACTATTTAATTTTATGATTATCTTATAATTAGGCCACTTAGGATAATACTATAATACAACAACAACAATATCTAGTATAAATCCCACCGACACGTGGGGTTTAGGGAGGTTCAATAGTAAGTAGGCTTACCCCTAACCAGTATGAGAATACTATAATATAGTGTGATATTAGTTAATTAATTATGTTCAAACTCACTAGTAATTAAACAAGTAAAAAATATTAATTTACTCGATTATTAATGGATATACTAAATTAAATAATAAAATACAAATTAGTCATTTTTTGTTAATTAGAGTTTATGTTTAAAAAATACAAATAATCAATCAAAAAAGCAAATGTAAAATATAAAAGATCAAGAGAGATAAATCAATTTTTCAAAGACCCGTTGTAAGTTGATTTCATTAAATTTTTTAAATATATATTACATGTTTTATACCGGAAATCACCTCTCTACTCTATAGGGTAAGGTTGCATACTATCAGATCTTCTCAGACTCTGCATTGGTGCGAGATTCAGACTGAATGTGATGATGATGATATCTTAAGAATTATATGTTCAAAATCCTAGTTTAGCAATTTGTTTGGATTAATTAAATGTTTATTTTTCTATAATGTTAATTCTTGCACAATACTCTTGCCACTGTCAAGGTGAATTGTAAAGAATTTTTATGTGACATTGGAAAGTTACGCTTTAAAGTAGGACACATTCAACAAATTTAATTTTATTATTTTAGAAATAACAATTAAGAAGGTTTTCATAATCTCATTAACTTTTACCACTCAGGATAGACTTTATCTACAAGTTATGGAGATTGTTTCTTAAGTTGCCATGTAAGATAGATGAACTTAATGTTATCTTTGTTTTAGATTATACTATTAATATTTGTTTAATATGATTTTCTTTTCTTCTAGTGTGTGTGTGTGTGTGTGTGTGTGTGTGTGTGTCTGTGTGTGTGTGTGTCTGTGTATGTCTGTATATGTATATATATGTATGTATGTATATGTATATATATGTATGTATGTATATATGTATGTATATGTACGTATGTATGTATTGTGCAGGGAGTAGCTTTAAAGCAAGTTTTGATATACGGTGTGCAGACTTCATTGCAAAGTATGCTTGTTGTCTTATGCATGGCTCTTATGTTCTGATCTATCCTTCCCATGGTTGGGAGAGCTGTTGATGTAAAAAGTCGATTTCATCACAGTGTTTAGTAGTTTTTAGGCTAGTTGCATTTTCTTAAAAAAAATAAAGTGCATTAAGAGCTCCTAGCCTCAACTTTTGAGACCATTAATAGATATATTCAATGCCTATCTAAAAATTATTTAAATATTTTTAATATATATTCAATAATGTGTAAATTATACATTTTGAATAAATTATTTAATAAATGTATAGTTTAAAATTAAATAAAGAATTCAATCAAATTAATATGACAGGTTTTAGAATAACTTCCACCAATAATTCTAAGAATTCGATTAAGGAACTCTGACCATCAAAAGTGTTAGATATATATATGGTTTATATATCTACTTATTTTATTTTGGCATATTTTTATAAATTGGACTTATCAGATTTTTATTGTCTTGGATTCAAAAAGTTATTTGAATAATGTTCTAGATAGAATAAAATTCCATCTTGCATAGAAGTTGATTTTGTGAAGAGTTGTGGGTCTTACGTGGATAAAGCAGCTGAAGGACATTATTGTATTTTCAATTGTGAATTAAGGGTTTCTGCAATTATATGTAGGCAGCAGCTTGGGAAAAGATTTTTTTGTGACTCACAGTTTATGGGTGTGTGCATAGTGTGTGTGTTGTAGTTGTGGTGAAGAAAACTTAAGCAACCAAAATTGTCTTACAAGGTGGACTGCGTAAGATTTTGAAGGATTGATTGGTGTGCTGTGATTGGAGTTGTGTGAGTGAAAAAAACAAACCTACGGCAATTTGTTGGTTGTGTGTGTGAGTGAAAAACAAACCTATGGCAATTTGGTGGTTATGAGCGTGAGTGAAAAATAAAACCCACAG
>JANQAP020000591.1:2398885-2413936 GCA_026874005.2 Erythroxylum coriaceum | reverse complement strand
GTTTGAAGAACTGAAGATGGATGAAAATGAAACCATTGGGGACTTTCATGAAAGATTGCGAGATATAGCAAATCAGGAGCATCTACTCGGCAAGAAATATTCCGATCGGAAACTTGTCAAGAAGACGCTAAGATCATTGTCTTCAAGATTTATTCCGAAAATTGCAACAATAGAGGAAGCCCACGACATCAATGATCTGTCATTGGAGAAGATAATCAGAATTCTTACAAATTTCAAAATGAATCTTTTAAGGGGTAAGCAAGAAAGAAGCAAAGGATTGGCATTATAGGTCAAAACTCAAAAGGGTGAAAGGAAGGTGAAGAGAATCAAATGTCATGAGTGTCAAGGCTTTGGGCACGTTCAAGCCGAATGTGCTAATATTTTGAAGAAGAGAAAAGGAAAATCCTTTACTAGCACGTAGAGTAAGAATGAATCCGAGAGTGAATATGGTAGTGAAGAAGAAATCACTAATGGTGATGCGTTAGTTGCTTTACATAGCAAAAATCCAGTTACTTGTTTAACAGTAACCGAGAAGGAAGTAACTGAAGATGAAAAATTGAGTAAATCAAGAAATTTTGGGAAAAACATAGACGATTCAACTCAAAGCTCGATCTCAGATTATGACAGTGATGAAAGTGGTTCAGGTGATAAAAAGGAGAATATTTATGAGACTTACGAATTGATGTACAAAAAATGGGTAAAAACATGTACAAAGAATGAAAGATTGAAGGAAGAGAATCTCTCCATGAAGAACACCATCCAAAAGTTAGAAAAGAAATTGATGGTAGTTTTAGGCGAGCTCGGTGAAGTCAGATTGAAATTAGCAAGTACTGAAAAGAGTTTGAGAATGTTGAATGGAGGCACAGAAAAGTTAGAAAAGTTGATCGAAATCGGTAAGGTTAAAGGGAATCTTTAAGGCATTAGTTACAAAGGTGAGTGTTCTAAGGTGAATAAGGAGAAAAATGATATGTCCAGATATGTCTGAGAAGAAGAAACATTGAGAAAGAATCAAAGATTTGTACCCATGTGTCATTTTTGCAGAGTTATTGGGCATATAAGGTCAAGATGTTACCAGTTACCACAGATGTAGTTTCAAAGAAGCCAAAGCTGAAGAATTCTACATCCCTCATATAAATTTCAGAATCAACCTTTAGTACCGAAATTCATTTGGGTTATAAAAGGTCAAGGACAAACACAAAGATGTAGTGAAGGAAAAACAAGAAATTGTTCAGATTCACAGTTAGTTACTGCTTTTGAAGAAACTGTTCAGACTGAGGATAAGTCAGTTACTTCAGATGAAGAAATCAACCAGACAGTTGATGACCGAGATAATGCGATGAGGAATAAACCCAGGTTTGAATTTCTTCGAGGGGAATAGGGACTGTGTTCTTTACATTTTTGAAGTTCTTTTTGTTGTTTTTTTTAAAAGGAAAAATAAAAAAAACGAAACATAAATTTTTTTTTGGTTTTCTTTAGTTCTTCTTTAGTTTTTATGTTGCCATTGTCGTTTCATCTTTTTAGTAGTTTACATTGTGACTTCTATTTAGCTCCATTGAAGAGTCTTCAGCTCTCTCATCAGTATGGGACTCTCTCTCAGGTATATCTCTCTCTTTCGAGCTTATCTCTTGGTGTTTTGAATGGTGGTAAATTGTCATCTTGGCATGCGTATGATTCTTCCGCTGCAACTACTGTTGATCTTTATGTTTTTTTATTTGTTGAGATTGATTGTGTTGAAGGTATTTTTCGTTTTGACATTGTTGTTCCAAAAGGGAGTTATTAGATTGTTTATGGTAACTGCTCCATTCAGGGGGAGATTTTAAGGTATATGTGTGTCTATTCGTCTTACTTTTTGGTATCTTTTGTCCCAATGAGGAAAAATTTAGATGATTGGATTATTGTTACTATGGATGTTCTTTGAAAATTGATGTTGGATTGAGGGAGAGTTCATATGAAGTGTGAATTTGATATCTAAATGTTCAATTATGTGATTTAGGGGGAGTTTAGTATTTGTGACAAATATGCAAAAAGGGGGAGATTGCTAGATATATGGTGTATATATCTACTTATTTTATTTTGGTATATTTTTATAAATTGGACTTATCAAATTTTTATTATCTTGGATTCAAAAAGTTATTTGGATAATGTTCTAGATAGAATAAAATTCTATCTTGCATAGAAGTTGATTTTGTGAAGAGTTGTGGGTCTTACGTGGATAAAGCAGCTGAAGGGCATTATTATATTTTCAATTGTGAATTAAGGGTTTCTGCAATTATACGTAGGCAGCAGCTTGGGAAAAGATTTTTTGTGACTCACGGTTTATGGGTGTGTGCGCAATGTGTGTGTTGTAGTCGTGGGTGAAGAAAAGTTAAGCAACCAAAATTGTCTTACAAGGTGGACTGCATAAGATTTTGAAGGATTTATTGGTGTGCTGTGATTGGAGTTGTGTGAGTGAAAAAACAAACCTACGGCAATTTGGTGGTTGTGTGTGTGAGTGAAAAACAAACTCATGGCAATTTGGTGGTTGTGTGCGTGAGTGAAAAATAAAACCCACAACAATTTGGTGAGTTAATAAAAATCTAAAGTGATTGGTGAGTGGGCGTGAGTCACCTAGTGGAATTATTGGAAGTGTTTGTTTATAACTCATCTAATGCGTGAGTGTTGGTGAAAACGATGGTGTGGTGCTAATTGATGGGTTGTGAAAATAATTGCTAATTGTGTTGACATTTGCGTATGGGGTTGCATATATATATGTTCTGCGTTGTTCTTTATCAATCGTGTGGTAGTTGATAACGTTGGACAATTACTCTTGTGAAGTGGCTCACAGTTGGACTGATTAGAGTTTTACGTGTGACGACTTCCAGATTTATTTTAGTGGAGCTAAAATTTTAGGGAAGTTGTTCTTCTCTTTTATCTCAAGCGTATTATTGTTCTATTCTCAGTTGATTGATCACTTGAGTTTTTTTATTAATTATCGTTTATTAAGTTGTTTAGAAAAATCCTCTGTTGAGGTTAGTACGAGGCGGTTGTACTATTGGGTGTGAAATTCTTTCACGGGTAGTGAGGACGAGAGATAGTGCCAAGAGGTGAGTAGTGTCGGCTCAATAAAGCCTTGGGTAAATTTATTGTATTTCGGTGAAAGAATTAAGTTGGGTGAGAGCCCCGTAAACGTAAACAAGGAGTGTCGAACTGCGTTACCAAATTTCTAGTGTTAATTGATTGATTTTTATTTTTATTTGTGTCAGAGATGACCCAGTAAAATCGGATAATTTGCAAAACTATTAATCTCTCCGATTTTTCAAAAAGGTTGATGCTGACTGGTTGAGGCACTTTAGAGAGCCTCGAAGCCGAAGGCAAGTCACTTAACCTTGTCTCATTTCAAATTGGTCACTCCTTTTTCCCCGGAAATAATAACAATTTGATAACAAGTGATCATAACCAAAGCTCTAGTATTTAAAGAGTATCCTGCAATTTTGGGTTAATTTCACAACTTTTGCTTATAGTTCTCCAAATGTTTCAATTAAGAATCCTGCATAGAATGCACAAGTATACAATTGCAAACAACTAGAGTGCTTACTGTTACTTGAAAGCCTTCCTCTGGTGAGTTCAACAAAATCGCATGGGGGCTATAAGTTGAAACTATTAAGGTCAATGGGTCAGCTTTAAATTTAGCGAACATGTCCGCTGGAACTGGAAGTCATTGCTCTTCTTTGTCTATTCTTTACCACACTAAACCCTTCTTAGTTTCGTGCACATACAACGACTCAACAATGGCGGCTGGTGCTCATTTCTCTCACCCACCTTCCCTATCCAAAACCCTCTCTAACTCTCTGAGTCAGAACCCATTTCCCAAAAGCTTTATTCTTGCCCCAAGAGTCACCAAAACCACCGCAAAGTTCCTATCTTTAAAGGCAGTGTTGTCACAAGACGCCTCGAAGACCAAGACATCAACGCAAGACATTGCGCTATTCGAGCATTGCTTTACCAAGTCTTCAGATGGCTTCCTCTACTGTGAGAATCTCAAGGTCCAGGATATCATGGAGAATGTGGAGAAAAGACCCTTCTATTTGTATAGTAAGCCCCAGATTACTAGGAATTTTGAGGCTTATAGGGATGCTTTGGTGGGTTTGAAGTCAATTATTGGATATGCGATTAAGGCCAATAATAATTTGAAGATTTTGGAACATTTAAGAAAATTGGGTTGTGGGGCTGTTTTGGTTAGCGGGAATGAGCTCAAGCTTGCACTTTACGCTGGATTCGATCCCACCAGGTATGCTTATGTGAAATCTCTCGTCTCTTAGAGTAAATTATTCATCTCCAATCGGAACTTGGAAGACTGGGAAGTTAAATGCTGGTTCATTTTGATCACTTCCAGCTTGAAAATGGTCAGGATTGTCTGACATTGTTAGGGACTACTATTATTTTTGGCTGGGACTTTTCGGTGGCGTTCAAGAATTGGATGTTATATTTCATCAGTAGCAGTTGTATCAGAAAGTAGCGATTTTGATATGCAGTATATGGTTTTGTTTTGGCCGGGTTTTTGGACGGTTGATTGATACCGAATGTCTATGATGAAATTTTATAACCTAAGTTGGATTCTGTATGAGCAGGTGTATTTTCAATGGCAATGGAAAGATCTTGGAGGACTTAGTTTTAGCTGCCCAAGAAGGCGTCTTTGTTAACGTGGATAGTGAATTTGATCTAGAAAATATTGTAACGGCTGCCAGAATAGCTGGCAAAAAGGTTAATGTCTTACTTCGCATCAATCCTGACGTGGACCCTCAGGTATGTGCCTGATACTTTTGGAACACAACGTCAAGCCCTATCAAAATTCTCAGAATAATTGCTTTTTGGGTTGACTTAGTTAATTCATTGCCTATTTGATTGAGGTAATTCATCGCCCAGAGAAAGTATTTGTTAATTGAGTAGGTGCTGCTTGGAATGAACCATTTGAACCTTGAGATTTTAGGGACATGAACTTGGGCTTCTTAGTTACAGAGCCATCCATTTAAGGTTTCCGCAAAAATTGGTTGAACTTGATCAGTTTGTTCTGTTCATCAAATTTTTTTATGCTCAGCCAAGACCTCTTACTGATGTGTGCACATAATTCATGATGTCAGTTCAAGTAAAACATATTCTACGTCATTCTCATTGTATGTTATAGTCATTAAACAACTAGAATCAGACTTGGCTGCTAAAGTAATACCTTTGAAAGCTTACCAACAAAGGCAACAAAAGCAGAAGAAGGAATGAGGAATAGTTTATGGCTGTCTTTAGTTTATATATTTACTATTAGTTATTGCAATGTGAAACTGCTACTTTTTAGGATGGTTACTTTTTGGCAGTTCAAACTGTATATCTTAAAGGCAGTTTGGGACAGCAATAAGAAGTTAGGTGTATTTCAGAAAAGTTCTTGAGTTCTTTTACTCTTGAAGATCATTGGGTTCTCTTAAACAAGCCCAAGTTATCATACTATAAAAATACGTCTTTAAGGAAGGAAAGTCATAAATCTGGTGAACTACAGCCATACTTTAGTCTTACTAGGCCTATAACTAGATCTAGGGGACTTGATCATACTGTTGTATTTCCCATTGTTTCTTTCCTATGGTATTACAACATGTGCCTGCACAATATCATTTTTCAATGAAATAACTTATTGATGGGAGATCCCACGACCTGTTGAATGGTTATGCAATCAACAAAATTAGCTGATTTACTTTCCTAATTTTTTTACTGTGGAAGATGGTAGCTTCATGATATTATTATTGATTTAACTGATTTATATTTTGTATCATGTAGGTCCATCCTTATGTTGCCACTGGAAACAAAAGCTCAAAATTCGGTATTAGAAATGAGAAATTGCAATGGTTTTTGGATGCTGTAAAGGCACACCCTAATGAGCTGAAGCTTGTAGGGGCCCATTGTCATCTTGGGTCCACAATCACCAAGGTATCTCAACTGCGGACATATTTGCAGTCTTTACTTTCGAGAATATGTATTTGGAGTTTACCTAAGGCAGCTACTTATGACGTCGATTGCTGTAACTGAAAAGTCTACATTTCAGTGCCTTGTGGATGTAGTTCAGATGTTGAACTAAGTAAATCCGTCTCTATTCTCTTATGTCTGTAGGTTGACATATTCCAGGATGCTGCAGTTCTGATGGTGAACTACATTGACAAAATCCGAGACCAAGGATTTGAGGTTGATTACCTAAATATTGGAGGTGGTTTGGGTATAGATTATTATCACACTGGTGCTATTCTTCCTTCACCAAGGGACCTTATTGACACTGTGAGAATCTTACTTGTGCATGCCATTCCATACCTCCCATTGTGGCAAAGTTTGCACGATGTGCTAGGTGTAGTCCTAACTCACATGTAAAAAAGAATAAATGTAAATATGCCTGGTTTTTGTTTTGGACATGGCTCATGTTCAATACTAAGTTTCAATACTTTAGGATGGGGTGATTCTGGGATAGTACTCCTTGTATGTTAATTGTCTTGGTTTCTAAGGGCAGGAATGACTACTTTACTGTAGTTATCATAAACATGTCATGTTAATTACTTTACATGTCTATTGCTATGTGGTTTTCCATATATAGAAACTCAAACACTGGCAATGTTCGTTGTTTTAGGTTCGGGAACTGGTGCTCTCACGCAATCTCAATCCGATCATAGAACCGGGAAGATCACTTATTGCAAATACCTGCTGCCTGGTGAATAGAGTCACTGGGGTTAAAACCAATGGAACAAAAAATTTTATTGTGATCGATGGGAGCATGTCTGAACTTATCCGTCCAAGTCTTTATGATGCTTATCAAGTAAGCATGAATGCAGTATCACTATCTTTGTGCTCTAAGCACATCTAACTGCTGGAGAATGTACCTCCAATTATTGGGTTTTGTGTCTTCCTTTTCTGTATTTTGCAATTTTTTGTTCTTCTAATTCTGTTAATGTTCATTATATTTCAAAACTGGCATCTTGCCAAAGACTTCCAGTAAAATGCTTGGAGAGTGTAATCCCAAAGTTACAGATAAAACTAGGCTGTTGTTAGCGTCATATTTATTCCGAACTTTTTCCTCTTACTTTTATGATAACTAATATCAAAATTTTCTAGAATGTAGTATATTGTTTATGAGTCAATTGTATTTGTCCAGGTTTCTTTCAACTGTTACTTCGTTACAATTATTTTCGATTAATCCCATGAGTGCCTGCATGTGTTGGATTTAGCTTGTATCAAAAATTCTGGTCAGATATCAGTGTGTGACTTTCTTCACGAGTTCGGATTTTGTTGCTATTTTTAGCTCTCTCTTTCCCTTTAGTAAAGATAGAGACATCTGTGTTTTTTTGCAGCACATAGAACTTGTCTCTCCTACACCTCCTGAAGCTGAAGTGTCAACTTTCGACGTGGTCGGTCCTGTCTGTGAATCTGCTGATTTCCTGGGCAAGGACAGAGAGCTTCCAACCCCAGCTAAGGTAATGTTAGGATTTCTTATTGGTAAGTTATTTGATTACCTTCTTTCATTTTCTGAAAAAGTTTTGCTTTGCAGGGAACCGGTTTGGTTGTTCATGATGCAGGCGCTTATTGCATGAGTATGGCATCAACATACAATCTCAAGATGCGCCCTCCTGAGTATTGGGTACTTTATAGCTTTAAACCACACATTTATGTGATTGAATAGAGATTTCTTCCAAATACTATTATACATGGTTCCGCCATGTATGCAGTTTTCTTAAAATCTCTCTTTTAAAATCTGTGGTTGAAGAGTCTGCATCTTAAATTTGTAAGATCTCATTAACTAGCTAAACAGAGCGCTTGCTTTAAATGTTTCTTGGCCAAAAGTTTAGTTGTGAATATTTAAATTATTTTGGTTAGGTTCAAGAAGATGGATCAGTGGCCAAAATCCGGCATGGCGAGGCATTTGAAGATCATCTGCGGCTTTTTGAGGGTCTGTAACTGCAAGCCACGCATTCACTCAGTAGCAAACTAGCAATCAGGGTAAGAGTTGCTTAAGTTGCAGCTTGAAGTTGTTACAGTTAGACATTCTATTACAGTCAGGTAGGTGAGAAACAAATGAATAAATGAAGAGTAGAGATATTCTTCATCAGTGTATCTTGCCGTTAGACAAACTGGATAACGAATGATTCCATATCTTTGGTGAGTTGGAGCTTATGTTGTTTGGAGATTGTTGGAAGTGAAAGATGAATGCATGTGATTTATATCAAACCTATTCTTCTGATAAGGAGTAATGGCACTGTACTGGGGCAGGATCTTCTTCCCCCTGGTTACTTCAAAACAATCAATGACTGAAATGTTTTTCATTCTTAATTCGCCATCCTGATCCTGGACTGCAGTCATTCACCAATACAACAATTCCCCCAATTGCCAATGGTTAAAGTTGAATATATGTTATGCTAGTCTACTCACAGTGAAGTCGATGTCATCCCCAAGGTCTGACCGAATGCAACTATAATTCTGTTTTGTTGGATTTTTTAGAGATATAAGATGCGGATTTTTAGGGTACTTTCGTATTTTAAATTATTAAAATAATTAATGGTATACAAACTTTAAAATTATATTAATGCCAAACTTTAGATAGAGAAATAGATGTCCCATGCAATGCAACTTCTCGTGGAGCCAAGCCAATGCTTCATGCCTGTAGGCTTGATGCCGAGAAGACAAGAATAGCTATGGAAAATACGCAACCTTGGGAGAAAGAAACCTTATGGCATAAACATAACAATTTGAATTTGAATACCCATTTAATTATTTATTATATTTAAAAAGGAAAATTGTTTTCTAATCATATTCTGATATCTGAATCCATACCATATAGCAATACTTGATGGGAAGGATATGTTGTCCCACTCAACTCAGCTCAACTCAACTGGTGGGATATATCAATCAATCAGTATTCAGTGCTCTTTATGTGAAATTGGACTCTCCATCACTATGTTTGTTTTACTTTTGACAAAATGAAGAATAAGTGTAAGAGTGCAGTGCAAGGGGTCCTACGAAACTCCTTAGATTAGATTAGATTAGATGGGCTTTTACTTTTTACTTTTCATTCATACAACAAATCCAACCCACTTTCTTTTCAGTTTGCTTGTTACATACACAATCTTCTACTAATCCTTTTGTTATCATTTTCTCAATTTTAATTCTGTCCAAGAGATTCTACTCTTTCTTGTAATCATTTCAACACTCTCCACATCAAATTATATCAGATTTCAAATAATCCCTCTGTAAATAACATCATTTAAAAGTTAATCACATCAAATCAAATTGCATTCCAACTTCATCATATCTTGAAAAACATAACGTAACCACCAATCCCAAATTCTCCTTCAACATCTCTTCTTCTCACGTTTTCAAAGTCTCAAGGGCACAAAAGTCAAATCACCAATTGGTAAGTAAAGAATGGGGGTAGGTAGGTATGCTTTTTAGACTTAAAAGAGAGTCAATAGCTTGCACGCAACAAAAGACGGGTAGGGAGTGGGACGCTCGTAATTTGTGAGAAAAACAAGGCCACTTAATAAACATCCCACCTCCGCACGTATGAACATTCCTTTAACGCGCGCACACGGCCTTGACATACACGCTCCACCTTGGCGGTATTCCGCGTCAACCTCGCTTTTGGATTTTTCCACGCATCTTCTCTTTTATCTCACTCTCGCTCTTCACTTGTAAAGAACGAGAAAGAGAAAAAAAGCTGAAACCGCGAAGACGAATAGTGATTTTTGTTTCATCCTCTGGCTCTACTTTTCATTTTTAATTTACTTCGCACATTGAATATCTACTTCTCCGTTTCCAAATCCCTAGATCAATTTAGTGCCTTCTGTTTTACTTCAAAATTTTGAGTTTCGGTCTTAGATCGGTGAGTTAAAAGTTCAGCATTTTTGTCTCTGTCCTGTAAAAATATTTGGGACTATTTTTTGTTTGGGTTTAAGTTAAATTTTTAGCGATAATTTTTCTCATAACTGCTTTGTTTGGTCTAGCTTTTTTCTTTTCTTTTTTACTAATATCTGTCTCTTTGTCTTCGTTTTAATCAGAGAGCTTTGAGTTCATATTATGCCTTGCCGTTTTGAGTTTACACTCAAAGAATGTAGTTTAATCACATTCAAATGCATGTTAAAATTTATAATGGTTTATATATTAGAGTGTAATTTATGTCCCGTAAATTATCTTGATGTTGGAAAAGAAAGGGAAAAGGATATGCAAATGTGGGTCTCTTCAATTTGACGATAAGGAAACCAAAAAAAGAAAAGAAAGATATGTACTTAGATGTATATATGGTGGATTTGATATTAATTGCTAAGCTTTTTGCTATATTCATAAAGAAAATCTATGTTGTGTTAAACACTGTGATTTCAGTTGTTTGAGTGGTTCAGTGAGTGTTTAGTTTTTGATTGGGAGCTGTACATATAGTTTTCATTGATTTCTCTGTATTCCTGCTATCAAATTCAGGTTCTATTGCACTTCCAGAAAGTTGATCTTGGATCATCAGGTCTGGGATATCGTCAGGGTTTTATTGGGAGAATGGCTGGTGATCTCATTGCAAGCTTTTCAAATGGCAATACCAATTCTCAGCCTGACCCACAGAGGACTTACCAAGTTGTTGTGGCTGCGACAAAAGATATGGGTATTGGAAAAGATGGGAAATTGCCCTGGAGATTACCTTCTGATCTCAAGTTCTTCAAAGATGTTACTTTGACTACTGCTGATTCTGGGAAAAAGAATGCGGTGATAATGGGTAGAAAAACATGGGAAAGCATTCCACTTGAGCACCGGCCCCTTCCTGGTCGCCTGAATGTTGTTCTGACACGTTCTGGGAGTTTTGATATTGCTACTGCTGAGAATGTTGTTATATGTGGAAGCATGACTTCTGCTTTGCAGCTGTTGGCTGCATCACCTTATTGTCTGTCAATTGAGAAAGTTTTTGTTATTGGAGGTGGTCAAATATTGAGGTGTGCGTCTCCCCTTTTCGTGAGTTGGTTCATTTCTGTGTTTCTTTCATTTTACTCAACTTCTTTTTACTGCAGGGAAACTCTTAATGCTCCTGGATGTGATGCTGTTCACGTTACAGAGATTGAGACAAGCATCGATTGCGATACTTTTATCCCACCTATAGATTCTTCCGTGTTTCAGCCTTGGTACTCTTCCTTTCCTGTGGTTGCAAATGAAACACGGTATTGCTTTACTACTTATGTTCGAGTGAGGGCTTCTGATGTTGAATCTCACAGCCAAAATAATGATTTGAGCTCAAACGGTAGTTCGGATAAGAATAAATTTGAGGTAAATAAGTTCTCATTCCTCCCCAAGATGGTTTTTGAGAGACATGAGGAGTATTTGTACCTGCATTTGGTCCAAGATATTATCGCCAACGGAACTTCGAGAGATGACAGAACAGGAACTGGTACTTTATCAAAATTTGGTTGCCAGGTAATCTGAATCTCTGATCAATATTTGCTTTTTACACTTTAATTTGAACCCAAACTTCCTTTTGATTTATCTGTTAGCATTTTAGTTGCTGATGGTATCATTTGTTCTTTTTCTTTTCTTTCTTTTCCGCCTGATCCACAGATGCGGTTTAATCTGCGGAGAACATTTCCTCTTCTTACAACTAAGGCATGCTTTCCCTTTATTATTAAACTTTTTATGCTAGCTTATACTTTGTTAATCGGTGCTGCTGCTAGGTTTTCTGGATTGCATATTCTTTAATTCTGAATATTTTTTTTATTTTTGATTCATGGAAAGATTAATTCAACCATATGACATCCTGCCTACTTATCTGATAGATTGACATATATTTCTGTCATTGGCTGTAGAAAGTATTTTGGCGAGGTGTTGTTGAAGAACTCCTTTGGTTCATCAGTGGGTCAACAGATGCCAAGGTAAATGGTGTCACATTGGAAATTTTGAGCTTTATGTTGTGTTCTCATAGAACTGGAGTGCATGCTATCTGTTCTACTCTCCTTAGTTTGTTTGGGAAGACCAAGAGCATAATTCATAATGCCTTCCCTGATCTATTGTTTAATTTGCCTATTTTAAACAATTTAATCTGAACTCAAAATTGTTTATTCTGGTTTAAGTAGTTCGAGCTTTTTAAGCATCTCACTTCACAGGTTTGAAAATGCTTTATATTTGATATTGATGAGAATCATATTGAGAGGATGCCCTTTTTTTTCTGTCTCTAAAGGTCCTTCAGGAAAAAGGGATTCATATATGGGATGGCAATGCATCCAGAGATTACCTTGATAGGCAAGCATTTGATGCCATCAGCTTTCACAAGAATAGTGAGCTTTCCTTTTCGTTGTAGAACTCTTTGTTGAATTTTTATTTCTGCAATGCAGTGTCGGGTTGAAGGACAGGGAGGAAGGTGACTTGGGACCAATATATGGGTTCCAGTGGAGACATTTTGGTGCTAGGTTAATTGAATCTTCTTCTTTCTCTATATAAATCAGCGACTTGGTGACAGTCATATTGAACTTCATCTTTATTAGTTGGCTCTTATTTGCTTATGTTTCTAATTGCCCAGGTATACTGACATGCATGCTGACTATACTGGCCAAGGATTTGATCAGTTGTTAGATGTTATTGACAAGATAAAGAATAAACCAAATGATCGGAGGATCATACTCTCAGCTTGGAATCCTTCTGATCTCAAATTAATGGCACTTCCACCATGCCACATGTTTGCTCAGGTTGGTAATACAGGTTTCATTTCATTGTCGGTTGATCAGTTTTCAACTAATCAGTACATTTTGTGTTGCAGTTCTATGTAGCCAATGGGGAGTTATCATGTCAAATGTATCAACGGTCTGCTGATATGGGCCTTGGTGTGCCCTTCAACATTGCATCTTATGCCCTGTTGACATGCATGATTGCTCATGTTTGTGGTATGGTTTTTAAGATGTAATGATGACTCCTCTTGCTTGCACGATTGGTTCTTAGGTTGAAGAAACTTTTGAGCTTGCATCCAATCAAAGAATGTTTATTGGAAACGATTTGTAATCAGTTGAATACAATGTGTGTGTGTGCTTGTTCGGAATTGTCATTTAACCATCTTTTATCTTGTGCAGATCTCATTCCAGGTGATTTCGTTCACGTGATTGGCGATGCCCATGTTTATCGCACTCATATCAGGCCCCTCGAAGATCAACTTAAGAAATTACCTAAGCCTTTTCCAGTAAGTAGAAAATGAGAAACCTTTTTCCATTCTGTTATACTGAATTCCTTGCAAGTAGGTGGAGTTCTTCCTTCATATAGTCCTTTGTGGTCTCCAGTCAGTATTCGGATTGTTTTTACGCATCTAGTGACTCCCATGATTCAAATGCAGATTTTGACTATAAACCCAGAGAAAAAGAGCATAGATTCTTTTGTAGCAGCTGATTTCACACTCATAGGTTATGATCCTCACAACAAAATTGAAATGAAGATGGCAGTGTAGAGCTGTCTTGGAAGTTTGCCAAACTCATAAGCTGTGGTTCCTCTAGACAGTATTTGGTTGTAATTTGAGGCAAGTGACATTCTCTATGATCTCTTTTTAGCCCCTGTGAGAGAGGTTACTGAAGATATGTTTTGATCCGTTTCATTTTATCTGATGTTTCAGGCACAGCGATTGGAGGCTTTTCTTGATGTAGTGTCTCATGTAATGCCAAATAAACATAATGTTAGTTGGACTTAATGTTCTGTTTCGCACATTGTAGCGAGAATCCTTTAGTTCCACGAAGACTTGGTGGTTCTAGGGCGATTTAGGATACCTGTGTTTTCTTGATTTACAGGTTCCGTTTTTCTATGTTTCATATATTAACACGCTACCTTTGCATATGGATTGGAATTTGGATACTTCTTACTCTTAGTACACGGTGTTTTTGAGTTTGGTGTATTGCCAAGAAGTAGCACCAGACTATTTTTAACAAAGCCATTTCAATTTACATATATTTTTGGGTAAGTCGACCGGCCTTTCCAAGGGATTGATAGATGATTTTATACTCTCATGTTTCAAATTTCTTTAGTACTCTTAAAAGTCTGTTTAGTTGGATGTTAATCAATGGAACGGAACGGAACGGTTTGGTTTATAATGAAATAGAATGTAATATAGTGAAAAGTTATTTGGAAGGAATGGAAGGGTTTATAATATAATTTAGCGAAATATTGTTTAAAAAATGGATGGAATGAAATGTAATGTATAATAAATGATTATTAACTCCTGATATTAAAATAGTTGTTGTAAGAAAAAAAAAGATCAATTGAAATAAACTAATTTCATCACTATAATGAATAGAACAATATAAGAGTATACTATAACCTATAGTTTGTTGCAATTCTTTTACCATGACCGAGCAGCCAATGTCTCCTGCTAATGATGAAGTCTTCATCACCATGACACACAGTCATCAGAGCATCTCATGGCATGTGATGCCATGATTCGTCATCGCGCCAAATACTGTCTACGTCGCCAGTGACAATCATGGAATGAGTTAAATCGCGACAACAACTCCACTCTCAGCCACAATAACTCGTGTTATTCATCATGCTCATCAGCTTTAGAGCATTACAAACTTAAAACGCTCAAAATTTTTAGCAACATTAACAACCCCGATGACAGGCCACAACTTTCTCCTTCTTGCTATTGTTTTATTTTCAGCAACCAATTTAAAAGTTATCTTTTTTTTTCTTTTTATATCCGGTGGAAATTTTGGGTGGTTTATGTTATTTGGAAGTAAGTACTGAAAATATGCATTATAAGAAAATGACTTTGTTTCAATAGAGACAACATTTCTGTATTGCTGTCCTATCAGAAATGTCAGTAGTCATGTAAAAAAGGATTAAGGTTAGAAGAAATAATTGATATTTAGAAAAATTATTGAAATTATATTAAGTAGTATGTATTTATTAGTTTACGTTTTATCCTAAACCTCCCGAATCGGATGTTTCTTATTTTCACTGTTTAAGATGGAATAGAACGGAACGGAATGGAATTATGAAACCCTTAATTAAATGATGAAAGTGTGTTACATTTCATCTCGTTCCATTACTAATCCTTCAACT
>JANQAP020000591.1:2231483-2246409 GCA_026874005.2 Erythroxylum coriaceum | reverse complement strand
TATTATAATTATTATACATAAGAGTATAATTACAAAAAAATCGAAACAAGATAATAAAACTAAACATGTTTTTATTTTTAATGAGTTGGCACAAATCATTTTATTACAAATTTCAATCAAACAAGTTTTTGTTTTTAGTTTTTATATTACAAATCACAACCAAACAGGTTTTCGTTTTTTTAAGAAAAAAAATAGAAACTAAAAACAGAAAACAGAAACCAAAAACAACAGAAAAACAGAAGTGGAACCAAACGGCCCCTAAGATAATTACCAATTCTAAAGGATAAGATAACTACCAATTCTAAAAGATAGATTCCTACCTAAGCAGCTTAAAAGGATAAAGCAAGATAATGAAGCAGAATATCTTATTAAATCCTAGTTTATAGATTGTTGAGCAGTGCGTCTGGTGGATACATGCCCAACAAAGGAGTCCATAACACCTTACTTCTTAAAATCTGTTAACAGATCATCACAAACTTATTCTCCAAATCTTAGATTAATGGACACCAAATATTCATTCCAAATTAGATCTTTTAGGGTTAGTCTGTACCGTAGGAATAGTTGGTGCCACTTGCCACCATTTCCACCAAATGAGTACCAACTACTTGCACTTTCATCTATGTTGGTGTATGATCAATCACGAATAATTGCTCAGCTCGGAATACCCAATCGCGTAACTCAGAACTATCGAACAGGTTGAATTCTGCGTTGCTAAACCGTATTGATGTCATGTGCGCCTATTGTTCTGGGTGGGACTGGCCCGTTTAATGTTTCTTAGGTTCGTTGTTACTGGTGGAAGACTCCGTGCTCCATATAGAAATGTGGTGCTGACACATTTCTCTTCGTGAGGTTCAAGTCGCGCTTCCTACGTTTTCTTGTGTCTCCTTAATTTGATTACATAATGTTTCTTCCATTCTTTTTCCGTCTTAGCCCTAATACCATCAGCCATCGAACGGATGCAGTGGTGATATGAGCGCTCCGAATATCAGGTGGCAAGATTTTGGTTTAGTACCCCTTGATACAATGTGGGATGAAGACGAGTTAGGAAGAGAACGACAAGAGAGAGAACGCGAGCCAAATAAACAAATTCATGAAGTCCCGTACTACTTTTTGAATTTTATGGTCTTCGTCTTCCTGGCTCGTTCTTTCCCAACAGAAGTCGATCTGCAAGAAACATAGACTTCCCAATTTTAGTGGGATGAGTTGGGAGGCGCCATATATACATTGAGAAACAGTATCAATTTTTTTTTAGCAAGAACTAAAGGCATATTACTCTTGATTGTATGGTATCAACAGAGCTTGCCTTTCTTTTCCTTCTCCTTTTCTCCCTTTCTATGCAAGTCGATTGAATTGACTAGTAACAAATTTGACATACAAAAAGCATAAGAAAGTGTTCTAGTGCGCAATGCAAGCAAAACCCAACTCCAGATTGATCCCCTCGGTGAGGGAGGGAGATCGTCTGCTCCTTCCCTCCTGTGCCCTCTGTGCCAAAATAATCTTACCCATCAAATTTGTTGCAACAAATGGCAAAGATGGTTTAGGCACAGAATAACATAGGGTAGAGGGAACAGTAGATCTACTCCCCTCAGGTGAGTGACCATCCACACTTCAAGCATATATTTTCATAAGCTTTCAATTCAAATGTCTCCTCCACTCGGACAGCATCCAAGTTATGTTAACCGATTTCCATCACTATGAATTATCAGTTAACTGCAATCACATCCATCCTATCTAAGCATTCAAATACAGTCTTATGCGCACAGATGCCAAGATGCACTATTCAAGACCTTAAAATGATACAAGATATGCCTTAAATTGGACACAGACGCCAAGATGCACTATTCAAGACCTTAATATGATACAAGATAAGCCTTAAGTTGGACCCTTTCACCTCCATCTATACACAAAATCTTTGGCCTAGAGATCACCCAAAATTCTTGTCTTCCCATATGACCGATAAAAACAAACTATAAACAAATTCAGGCAAGCCACTTACCAAAGCAACATTCAGCCCATACAAAATTCACATTCTTGAACCATGATTTGATAGCTCAGCTGTCTACTTGTTCTACTGTTGCCAGCCAGAAAGAGTATCAGTACCATTCCCTGGACAAGCTTCTCTTAATTATCCATTTCCAGTCACTCCATACCTTAATTTACAACTTCATCTCCTTGGTATTCCAAACAACAAAAGAACCCCTTCTCACGAATTCACACGGGCGAAAACCAGTCATGTTCTTCCCCATCAGAGCCATGGCAGCAATACTTGGAAACTGTTTCTTCTGGAAGTCATCTTTTTTTGACTTTGACCTCTGTGGCTCACAAACTACCATAGTCTCAGACTTCCTCTTTGGAGGTGCATCTGAATTATGGCACCACCTCCGGAGCCAAGTATGCAAGAGTTTCATGTCTTCACTTTTCCTCAAAGAGCTGGTACAAGAAGACTCTGCTTTCTTCCTCAACTCGGTAGTCAGATCTACTGCTGTTAATCCTTGAATTTGGCTCTTGTTTACCTTTGTTTCAGGACTAGTTTTGTTAAACTTGAGCATTTGGTAGAAGAACTTGTTAACTTTTTCATGGGAAATTGCGTCTTCCATCTTTGAACTCTTAGTACCATAGGCATAAGAATCTGACACACTTGGTTTAAGTCGCTTAACCCATCTGCTACATGGCTCTAATCCCAAAGGACTATCAATAGGATAAGATTTTGCACTCCTGGGATTCTTTGCACGTGAAAGGAACTGTTCCAGATCCAAACTCTGGGTCCTTGAAGTGCTCATATCCTTGTCATCTGCAGCAACTGTTACACCTGGAAACTTACAAGGTTTTTGGCGTATATCAGGTATATCTGTATTCAGAAGTTTTCCCCCCCTATCTCCTCTAACCGAAGCAAATTCAGTGATTAATGCTGGAAATTTTTGGTCTGTCTTGATGTCCTACAAAATTTACAATTGATCAGGCTTGCAAGTAATGGCCTCCAGTCAGTAGGACATTAGCTTCTGATGATCGTAGCGTAATAACTCTAACCCATACAAACTTGTTGGCAAGTTCTTTTCCCTCAAAGGGACTTCTACAAACATCATCTTTTAGGTTGATAAAATTTTGATAGCATGCCAATAATAAGAACGGTGACTTGTACAAATTTAAGTAAGAAATTCAAGAAACACATATGTTACCTTGTTTTCTTGGGACGATTCCAAACCTGCAACAAAAGCAATGAACTAAGTATTTATAATGATAATCATATTTGCAAAGATACCAATTACAAAATGACCAATTATTACTTGGTTTCTAGCATCCCATTCAAAAATTCCGGCTAGTGAATTATAAGTAGTAGGAAGTAAATCGATAAACCTAAAAGGAACCACAAATTAACACATAAGCTCGTAGGAAACAAGCCTACGTACCAGAGCAGTGATTCTGCCCGAAAGCATCCATATCCATAACGTCGGTTTCAGCTGAGGACTCATTTTTCAAATCAAATGAAGAAGCCTTTATATTTTCAGTATTTTCTTTCCTGAAACTGTCAGTGAAGCTATCCCGAGCCAGAGATTGCAATTTCACTTCCTGATTGATATGGAAATCAAATTCTGGAGATTGGAGCGGGAAATTGATCACCTCCTTTCCTTTAGATTTTGATACGGATAACTCTCTGAACTTCTGGTGTCCACCAAGCAAGCTCAAATCAGTCTTTTTTGTGAAAATGAAGTGACTAGTTGTCTGAGAATACTGTGCAGGACCTTTTACAAATTCTTTTACGGAGTCTATGGTGGTATAGATTCTCATAGTCTCTACATCATGAACAGAAGGGGCCAGCCTCTGAAGTGCATAAGATCCAAGAATAGATTTTTCCAAGTTCCTAAAGGGTCTGATCTGATCAGGACCTTCATTAGAATTGGGCATCTCAGAAAGCCGCTTAATGGCAGCATCTCCGAGACGACTACTATCCTCCGAAAGGTCACTTATAAGCAACACTGGATTGTTAGTCATTTTATCCTCATGTGGAAAAAAAGTTGCTCTTGATTGACCATCATAATCATGACTAGCAAAATGGAGATTCATGTGAGTCTTCCCACTGTCAAACTGGTGAGGTATAACTTTTGAAGTGGATCCTGGCTGATAATATTCAGAAGGTGAAAAGACAGGAGAAGAGGTCTTCTCTACCAATTTATTTGGTTTGACCTGTGACTCTAGGTTCCATTGCGTGTCTTCAAGCAGTAACTGAAATCCTGTTGGTTGAGTAACTCCTCCAGAAGAGGTCAACCCAAACCCTGAGGATGAACAATTCTGAGCTCTAGCCTGAACATTACATCCAGAAATAGAATCAATTTGTTGACTCAGAACATGATGACAAGAAGATTCACCCATTTTTGGAGCAACTTTACTCACTCTGTTTGTAGAAGATTTAACCATTAGAAACCTTTGGTCTTCCAATGTCTCATCCCCCAGAGTTTTTGAAAATGTTGCCAAATTTTCATTCATGGAGTCCACAGCTTTTCCCTTGTTCACCAGTCTATTTTCTTTGACAAAGCTAGAGCCCTCTGCTGCTTCTGTCTCTGGCCTAGAAAATAAGGGATGATTCTTGTTATTGATATTTTCTCCTCCCGATTCACATCCTAATGACATTAGATTCTGTGTTTCTCTTGCCGGTTTACAACCATCAAGCTTCCAATGAGCCATCCAAACACATTCGAAAGGCTGAGTAGACTTCTCAGCAACTGCATCCCCTTCATGATATGATTGGATATCACGACTAGACATGGTCAGAAGAAATCTTCCAAAGTATGTGTCCTAAATATATTGCAGTCCGTCAAAGACTCATCAGTATTCACTTGAAGATGCACCCCATCAAGAAGTGTCAAGAGCCAATCTTTTCTACCCATTTGCAATCATTGTAGTATTCTAGGAACTACCACATGCAATGACCCACCAAACAACTTAAGACACTATAAGAAATTGGAGTGGAGCTGACCCACAAAATTTACAATAGAAGAGAAAATACACTCGTCAGGATTAAAGAGACAACAAAAGTCATTCACCAACCACTACAAAAAAAAACGGAAACAGCAAACAATTGACAAAAACAAAGAAAGGCCGAAATGGGATCTTGTCTTTCACTATAAACATCTATATATTCGATTACCAGAATCAGAATTCAAGAACGCTTTGAAAATAGAAACAACTAGCAATTAAAAAGGAACCCGAACAAAGAAAAGAAGCCACAAGCCGAACTAATTTAGGAACAAAGCTTAAAGCTTCAACCTTTCTACAGTCAATAACGAGTTGAGTTGACCAACATATGGACAAATCCATACAACGTATGGAGATACAAAAATCTATAAACAGGTACTTATAACTATGCATGCACATAATGATATGGGGACGTTTCAAGAACAAAAACAGAATATGAGAGAAAGAGAGCAGAGAAGAAGCTAAAATCCAAAACCCAGAAAAAAAAACCGTGAATATGGACAGAACAAGGAAGAAAATATCTTAAACGACTTACGTGCAGAAGTCAATTCAGCTTGGAGCACAGCAGATCCACAGATGTGGAGATGAACAGAAGAAAATGAAGGTGGTTTTGCTTTAGTTTTCTTTTTCTTAAAACTGATTCTCTTTTTTTTGTGACAATTCAGGATGGAAAATTAATGGAGACTTGTGAGTTGGATACTTAGACCAAAACTAAGGAGAAAAACTGAGAGACAAGGGCCTAAGCTAAAGTAAGTGGTGAAGAAGAGGAAGGCATCTGTTTTCTGAGAGAGAAAATGAGCAAAGCTGTTTATTTTGTATTTTTAATTGCACTTTTCCTCAGCTCTTACTTTTTCTCTGTTTTTTAATATTTTATTACTTTTCAACTGCTAATTATAATAATGCGATAGAATTCAATTTACTCATAAAAATCATGAAAAAAGATCAATCATGTCAACCTTAACCAAAATTGATTATAAGTTTTGCATATAAAAGCAAATTGTGTTTAAAGTTTTGAAGAAGCAGAAAAACAGAAGCTTCATGTACATTTTTATCTTTAAAAAAAATTTTATTTTTGAGTAATTAATACTCACGTATTTATATAAAAATACATATTCAACGGTAATGTAGGATGGGTTCAATTTCCACGTAGAAGCTTTGCACACCAAACAGACAAGGTTATGGCCTAGAATTGTCCACGTCTCATTTCTTTTCCTAAAGTTAGCAGAGTACTATGTTATTGGTCAGTTTTCAACGCCCAAAGATACTCTTGTTTCTTGCCTACGCTCTGGAGTGGAAATGCTCCATGATTTTCCTTTCACGTGGACGTGACGCAATTGATGTGATAACTGTCACTTCAACCGATGAAGTTCTTTTTTGTGTGATTATAAAGTTGCTGTAAAAATACGATCAATCCTTTTCAGACTCCTATAAAATTAAGAGCCTCACACGTTAACATTAAGTTTGACTTTGACTTTTAACTTTATTCAAATGATAAATCATAATTTATTTAAAATCTTAAAAATAGTCCATTAAACCTTATAAATGTTGATGGAAATAAATTTATCACTTAATTATAAATTGTTAGTGTTAAGACATATAGTATATATCTTTTTATTTAATTTTGACATTTCATTTATTAATTAGACATATAAGATATTATTGTTGTTTGACTTGGATTCAAAAAGTCATCGTAGATAATCTTATAGTTGTGGAAGAATTATATACTGAATTGGAGTCTATCTTCAGATGTATTGTTGTGATTACGTGTGTGAGTGTTGACGGGTACCGTTGGAATTTTTGAAGTGTGGCTAAGAGTTTTCGGATGGACATTGGTCTTAGCAGTGTGGATTTTTGGTGTGTTAATTGACGGCTATCTTTAGTGCTCTTTGGTGGGTGGGTCTTTTTTTTTTGTGAAAAATAACCGAAATGATTATGGGTGTTCTGTGTTGGTGACGTATGACTGTTTTGGTTTGTGGGTGTAATACATTTGTTTTATGCCGTGTGTGTTCTTTGTTGGTAGTGCACGGCTAGAATTTTGGATGAATAGTGTTAAAGGTTTTTGTGTGAAAAATAAATGAAAGTGAGTGTGTTTTTTTTGTGGAGCATACAGTTGTGTTTGAAGCATCGAATTCTCTCATTTAACTGTATGTTGATTGGTTGTTTTATGGATTGGTACACGTTGAAAAACTTGGCTGATTGGTTGTTGTAAGTGTCGATTGACTATTTGTCTTGGCTGAATGTTGATTTTTCATTGTGGCTCACGGTTGGGACATTGAATGTGGTGCGTGGGTGTTCTAATAGTTGGGTGTGCTACTATCGTGAATAAGTTTAGTGTGTAGACGACTTTCAAATCTATTTCGGGAAGCTGTTATTCTCTTTTATCTCAAGTGTATTATTGTTCTGTTCTTAGTTGATTGATCACTTGGGTTGGTTATTTAATTGTCTTAGATTAAAAGTTATTTAAAAAAATCCTCTATCGAGGTTAATACAAATCGATCGTATTATTGGGTGTAAAAATCTTTCACGAGAAGTGAGGTAAAGAGATAGTTACAAGGATTGAGTGATGTTGGCTCAGTGAGGCCTTGTGTAAATTTATTGAACTTGCGTGAAATTGATTAAGCTGGGTGAGGGCTCTGCAGATGTAAACAAAGTGTGCTGAACTGTGTTAACGAACCTCGGTATCGCTTAATTTGGTGCTTTTAATTTTTCTATTATTTGTGTTTGCCAGAAACAGATCAGAAAGTTTGCAAAACAACCACTTATGCGATTTTTCAATTGGTATCAAAGCAGGGTCACCATATCAGAACTTGGTAGCAAATTGGTGCAGATCCAATTTTCACGAACATAGCTACAAGAGAGGGTGCATCGATCACCAGACCACCACTGTTGGACGACTCTAACTATCCTGTATGAAAATCACGGATGAGAGTCTTCATCCAAGCTCTGGGTACAAAAGCTTGGCATTCAGTAGTACATAGGTGGACTCATCCGATGATCACTAACGATAAGGAGAGGCAATTTAAAAAGATCCATCTGAATGGACAAGAGCCGAAGAAGAAAGTGCACTTGGAAACTCACAAGCAATGCATATAATTTTTAGTGTTGTTTATGAAGAACGCTTCTCAATGATAAGCATGGGATGCTTTGTAGACTATTCATAAAGGGTCCAAATTTATGATAACGTGAAAACTACAAATGTTAATTGTAAGGTTTGAAGAACTGAAGATGGATGAAAATGAGACTATTGGGGATTTTCGTGAAAGATTGCGCGATATTACGAATCAGGCACATCAACTCGGGAAGAAATATTCCAATCTGAAACTAGTTAAGAAGACATTGAGATCACTACCTCTGAGATTTATTCCGAAAATTGCAGTAATAGAGGAGGCCCACGACATTAATGATCTATCATTGGAGAAGGTAATTAGAATTCTTACAAATTTCGAAATAAATCTTTTAAGTGGTAAGCAAGAAAGAAGTGAAGGATTGACATTACAGGTTGAAACTGAAAAAGGTGTGAATGATGTGGAAGATGAATCTGATGAGAATGAGGATTTAGTGCTACTCACTCGAAATTTTGGTAAATGGTTGAAATGAATTCAAAAGGAGAGTTTAGACAATATGGTGGGAGTTCATCAAACAACAACTTCAAACAATAAGCCAAAACTCAAAAGTGTGAAAGGAAGGTAAATAGAATCCAATGTTATGAGTGTCAAGGCTTCGGGCATGTTGAAGCCGAATGTGCTAATACTTTGAAGAAGAGAAAAAGGAAATCCTTTACGAGCACTTAGAGTGAGAATAAGTCCGAGAGTAAATATGGTAGTGAAGAAGAAATCGTTACTGGTGCTACGTTAGTTGCTTTATACGGCAAAAGTTCAGTTACTTGCTTAACAATAACTGAGAAGGAAGTAACTGAAAACGAAAAAGGGAAAAATTGGAAAATCAAAAAATTTCAAGAAAAACGTAGACAACTCGGCTCAAGGCCTAATATCAGATTATGACAGTGATAAAAGTGGCCTATATGATAAAAAGGAGAATATTTACGAGGCTTATAAAGCTATGTATAAAAATGGGTGAAAGCGTGTAGAAAGAATGAAAGGTTGAAGGAAGAGAATCTCTCCATGAAGAATACCATCCAAGAGTTAGAGAAGAAATTGATGTTAGCATTAGATGAGCTTGGTGAAGTTAGACTAAGATTAGTAAATACCAAAAAGGGATTGAGAATGTTGAATGTAGAAAAGTTAATGGAAATCGGTAAGGTTAAAGGGGATTTTCAAGGCATTGGCTATAAGGATGAGTGCTCTAAGGTGAATGAGGAGAAAAATGATATGTCCAGATATGTCTGAGAAGAAGAATATCGAGAAAGAATCGAAGATTCATACCCACATGTCATTTTTGTTGAGTTATCGGGCATATAAGGCCAAGATGTTACTAGTTACTGCAGATGTTGTTTCAAAGAAGCCAAAGTCGAAAAATTCTACGTCCCTCATAAAAATCTCAACATTAACCCTCAGTATTGAAATCTACTTGGGTTAAAAAGAGTCAATTGCAAGCTCTCGTGGTTCTTGAATCAATGAAGGCAACTTTGCAAAATAGTTGGTATTTTGATAGTGGATGTTCACGCCACATGACAGGGGAAAAGAGTTACTTAATTGATTATCAAAATTGTATGGATGGTCAAGTGACCTTCGAAGATGGAAAGAAGGCTTCGGTGATTAGTAGACGAACATTATGTATGGATGGATTGCCTCCCCTCAAGAATGTGCTCCATGTCAATAGACTAAAAGCTAATTTGGTGAGTATAAACCAACTTTTTGATGATGGTTTGTTATTTAAATTTACAAGTGATGAATGTAGGGTGCTAACTGACAAAGAGAATGTCTTGTGAGCGGCAAGCGATCAGCCGACAATTGCTACATGTTGCAGGTCATGACCACCTATAAATTAGCTACATATGACAATAACATTGATTTATGACATCAAAAGCTTGGACATGTAAACTTTGATCTTATTAGCAAGTTGACGAAATTGGAAGCTGTGAAGGGTCTACCCACAATGAACAAAGAAGGGAAATCAATTTATAGTGCATGCCAAATGGGTAAATAGATAAGATTGCTACACAAAAAGGTTCGACACGTTACCTCATCACACATACTTGAATTAATTCACGTGGATTTGGTTGGTCCAACCCAACATGATAGCATTGGTGGAATGAGATATTTTTTAACTTGTGTTGATGATTATTCAAGATATACTTGGGTATCATTTTTGAAAGAAAAATCAGATACTTTCAAGGCTTTTAAAAGCCTATATGTGTAGGTCATGAATCTAAAAAATATGGCTGTATTGAGAATTCGATCGAATCATAGAAGGGAATTTGAGAATACAAACTTTAATGACTTTTGTGATGAGTATGACATCATACAAGAATCTTCAGCACCTAAAACTCCACAATAAAATGGAGTTGCCAAAAGGAAAAATAGAACACTTCAAGAAATGGCCAAATCTATGTTGAATGGAAGAATATTGTCTATGCAATTTTGGGCTGAAGCAGTTAATACAACATGCTATATATATTACAGAGTTTATCTTCGAAGAATCTTGAACAAGATATCCTATGAACTTTGGAAGAAAAAGAAACCAGATGTGAGTTACTTTCATGTTTTTGACAGTAAGTGCTACATTCTTAGAGATCGGGAACAGATCGAAAAATTTGAGAGAAAAAGTAACGAAGAAATCTTCATTGGTTATTCAACTCACAGTAAAGCTTACCAAGTATATAATCAAAGAACCAAGAAAGTGCTAGAGTCCATAAATGATGTGATAGATGATGTACCTCTGTTAAATGATCAAATGGCAGAAGAAAATCTACATAATCGACTCTCCGAATCAATTCATACAAGCAACGAGACAAGATTGAAAAATTGCCCAAATCTACAGTTAGTTGCTGCTGAGGAAGTAACCGCGCGAATCAAAGACTATCAGTTACTTCAGATGCTGAATTAACCAAAACACTTGATGCGGAAATTGTTCCTTTAAATATTCAAAACTCAAGAGAAGTTGATTTGAACCAGATTCTCCCTCTCGAATTAGAAGAAATCATCCAGTAGAGAACGTCATTGGAGATGTCAATGAAAGAAGAAAAAAAGGGAAAGAAAAAGGTTGATTATCGAGAACCTGCAGGCTGTTTATGCTACACCTCTTTTTTCGAGCCAAAGAATGTTAAAGAAGCTCTACAAGATGAGTTCTGAACAGCAGCTATGCAAGATGAATTGATTCAATTTGCATGGAATGATGTATGGGAATTGGTGCCAAGATAATCGGATGCTAACGTGATCGGAACAAAATGGGTGTTTCGAAATAAAACAGATGAAAAGGGTAATGTAACCATAAATAAAGGAAGGTTACTAGCTTATGGATATTCTCAAGTTGAAGGAATAGACTTTGACGAAACCTTTGCATCGGTAGCATGACTTGAGTCTTTTAGACTATTATTGGGTATAGCATGTGTGAAGGGGTTTAAGCTTTATCAGATGGATGTAAAGAGTGCTTTTCTGAATGGGTTCATACAGGAAGAAGTTTATGTCGAGTAGCCAAAAGGATTTATCAAGTCAGCCTATGCAGATCACGTTTTTAAGCTAAAGAAAGCTCTTTACGGTCTCAAACAAGCACTGAGGGCTTGGTACGAAAGACTCATACAATATCTCATCAAGCAAGGATATGAACGAGGTAGTGTTAACAAAACTTTGTTTATTAAAAAGGTTATATCTAACTTGGTAATTTCTCAAATCTACGTTAATGACATTTTATTTGGTTCTACTCATCCGAAGATGGTAGATGAATTTGTTGAATTATAACATCTGAATTTGAGATGAGTGTGGTAGGCGAACTGGATTTCTTTTTGGGTTTGCAAATTAAACAAGTGAAGGATGGAATTTTTGTTTCACAAATCAAATATGCTAAGAGTTTAATAAAGAAGTTTGGTCTTGAGAATACCAGACATGCGAGAACACCTATGAGTGTCTCCATGAAGCTAAACAGAGATGAGAATGGTAAAAGTGTTAATGCCAGTTTATATCGAAGCATGATCAGAAGTCTGTTGTATTTGACTGCAAGTAGGCCAGATATTTGTTATAGTGTCAGTGTATGTGCTCGCTATCAAGCCAATCCGAACGAAACACATCTGACAGCTATTAAGAGGATTATCAGGTATGTAAGCGGAACATCTGATTTTGGAATATAGTATACATCTGACTCGAAATCTTATCTAGCTAGATATAGTGATGTGGATTGGGGTGGAAACTTAGACGATCAGAAAAGCACTTTAGGAGGTTGTTTCTTCTTAGGAAACAATTTGATCTCTTGTTATAGTAAGAAACATAATTCAATTTCGCTATCGACCGCAGATGTTGAATATATCGCTGCAGGTAGTTGTTGTTCACAACTTCTTTGAATGAAACAGATGTTAGAAGATTACGGGATTGATCATAATCTATTGACAATCTTATGCGATAAAGAGTGCCATAGACATCTCTAAGAATCCGGTTTAGCATTCAAGGACGAAACACATCGATCTAAAGTACCACTTTATTCGAGAGCTTGTGGAAAACAAAACAGTCATTTTGTCACATGTATCTACGGAAAAGCAGTTGGTGGATATCTTTATGAAACCTTTTGATGCAGTAAAGTTTGAACTTCTTCGAGGGACTTTGGGACTTTGTGTTTTAAATTAATGATGTATTATTTCCTTAAAAAACAAAACGTTGCGTTTTCATCTAAGGGATTCAAAATCCCTAAGTTCTCTTTCTATTGTTGCCTGCGCCACTCATCCCCTTCTCATATATGTCGGGTCTCACGCTCCCAAACACCCACGTAATTGTATTGAATACTTCTCTACCGTGGACTTAGCATCTATGGAACTTCATTGAAGACTTATTTTTCTCTCTACAGTATTGCTCCTTTTCACTTCGCGATAGCTCCATTTATTGATTTTGTTTGGGTCTCTACTGTTTTTCTGATAATATGGGCAAGAACAAAGAGAAAACGTCCTCTTCAATGTTAGAAAAGAAAACAACAACTTCATCACATCATTCATTAGAAAAGAAAACAACAACTTCATCATATTATTCAAATTGATTAATGCTCAACCCGACACCTGAAAGGAGACTCACCGGGACTGGGTCGTCTTTGGCTGCTCCTATTGATATTCCTGACACTACTTATGTTCGGGAAAGAGTACCAAATCTAGATGATAACATTGCTCGGGTCATATTATCCATGGTTGAAGACTCTACTTCAGATTCCGGTGAGACTCCCACAGCAGCTGCTCCACTGACTGCGTCTCCTACGGCTCCTCAGAAACATACAAAGGAGCAGGCTCTAAAAACAGTCCGACCACCTCGACTCATTTCTTCTATCCGCCTGATAGTGAACGATGCGATTTCTTTCAAGTTCTACCCCTCCGTGGTTGAACAGAAATAGGGCGACTCTTAACACTGTAGGCTTTGTTCTCGACCGTCCAATCAATTTAGAGGATTTTCAATAACATGAACTGGACACTTTATTATCGGAGAGACATTTACGTCAAACCTCACTGCTTCAGAAGCACTATGACTCAGATCTAGTAAAAGAATTTTACTGTAATTTAACTAGTGATATTCTGAATAAGACTGCTTTGAGTTATAGATCAATATATGTGTGAGGTCAGGTAATCCGTTTTGATGCTAATCATTTGAATTTATTTCTGGGATTTGATAATTTGATTAGTGATCAACTTTATAATGATGATTGGAATGTGTCAAATGATTTAATTGCTAAGGTATTGGCTGGTGGAAAATTGATTGCATGGTCATCTAGCTCTATGCTTCGTTCTTTAATGCTTACCCAAAAGTATTTCGTGCTCTTTAAGTTAGTAATGACCAACTGAATGCCAAGCACACACGTTGTCTCTGTCTACTTGGCGCAAGCTAAATTGATTTATGCGATCAGTACTGGGGTACGATTCAATCTTAGACGTCTCATTATTGAAGCTATGTTGGCCATTGAGAATAAGCCGCATTCTTTACTATACTTTCCATGCCTAATCTCTCAATTTTTTTATGCAAATGATGTTCCCAGGATGGAGTCGAGTATATTTGAGTTGGTGTCCTTAATAAACATCTCTCCAAGGATTTTTAGGCAACCACGGGTAGTGAATTTGCCATACACCACATCTAGCCCCTTAGATGGCTCAGGGATAACTTCTGTCAATCTTCATGTAGCTCTCTTTGTTGAAATTGAGATGATTGAAGGCATTATTCAAGTGGCAAGTGACGCTCTTCGTCACTTAAAATAACGAGTTCGACGATTTCTCGGAGCTCCTCGAGTTCATCTTTTTAGCATATGTTATCCCAAAGGGGGAGAAGAAAAGACTTGGACTGAAGTCGTGTATGATTTATTTCAGTTGTGTTTGATTTATTTGTGTTTTATTGGATCTTAGATTGAGGGGGAGCATTGTGAATTCAATATTCATATGTCCAATTATGTTATTTAGGGGGAGCTTAACAGTTGTGACAAAAATGCCAAAAAAGGGGATATTATTAAGATATATAGTATATATCTTTTTATTTAGTTTTTACATCTTATTTATTAATTGGACATATAAGATATTATTGTTGTTTGACTTAGATTCAAAAAGCCAAAGTGGATAATCTTATAGTTGTGAAAGAATTATATACTGAATTGGAGTCTATCTTCAGATGTATTATGGTGATCACGTGTGTGAGTGTTGAAGGGTACCACTGGAACTTCTGCAATTGTGGCTTTCGGATGGACATTGGTCTTGGCGATGAGGGATTTTGGTGTGTTAATTGACGACTATCTTTAGTGCTCTTTGGTGGGTGCGTCAATTGTTTTTTTGTGAAAAATAGCTAAAGTGATTATGGGTGTTCTATGTTGGTGACATACGGCTGTTTTG
>JANQAP020000591.1:2190363-2201795 GCA_026874005.2 Erythroxylum coriaceum | reverse complement strand
AGATGATTATAAGTAGGCGTAAATTAGGACATTTTTTTCCTTTCCAACTTCCTTTAGTTAGATCTCTGCATTTTATCACTTGTAATTATGCTTTTCTTGATTACCAAGTATGACATAAATGTTTTGGTATCCCAATTCTAATGTAATTTATAATTAGCTAAACTTTGATTTTCTTAGGAATAAAGTCACCCTCTCTTAGTGCTCTTTAATTTGACTGTAATTCTTATAGATTTGGGAAAAGGAAAACGTCGCCATTCCCCTCTCACACACAAAATGTTGTCAATCTTTTGATATGATACATAGTGACTTATAAGATGTAACATCAATTACTTCATATGCTAATTATAAGTATTATATCACTTTTATTGAAGATTATATTGTTTCACATGGATTTATTTTCTACATTCTAAAGATGAAGTAATTTCTATTTTTAAGATTTTTCATGCATATGTTAAGAATCAAATTTTTACCAATATCAAAATTCTTTGTTCTATTTCAAGAATTCCTATAAGTTAATGGGATAATCGCTCAAAAGCTATGTTCTTCAACTCCACAACCAAATGATATAATTAAAATAAAGAATCAACACTTTCATGATGTTGTTCGAACTTCTGGTGTGAAGCCCTCTCAATTGTCATCCATCTCATGAATCAATTTCCCTCTCCTATATTGAACTATGTGTCTCCTTTCACTTGGTTATTTGATTATCATTTAAACTATGCTAGTCTTTATACCTTCAGTTGTGTATGTTACATTTATTTTCTTTCACATGAATGCGCTAAGCTGATGACTTAATACTTTAATACTTTATACACCTAAAAGATTTTCTTTGTTATAATTTTAACTTGTGTTGCATTCAATTTTCTCATATTGTCATTTTTTAGAAAATTAATTTTTTCCTATTCATTAGGTTCCCTTTTCTCTGTTATTTTTTCCTCCTATGATTATTGAATCTTCTACAGGTCCCACATCATTTGAAATTCTTTTAGTTTATGGACAACAAAATATTACCACATTATATCAAACCTTGGTAGATCTTAAGCACCTTTAAGACCTTTCAATAATTGATGATCATGTTATGTCAACCAAGCTCATCCCTCTATGCATAGTACTCAAGTTCATAAAACCTCTAAAAGGTTTGTTTACATTTTTCAATTATCCTCGGCAACTACTTTATCTATTATTCATATTCCTTTTTCTTATAAATAGACAATGGAGCATAATCTTTAGCAAAAAGATATTGAAACATATCTTTTTGCACTTAAAGAAAACTAAATATGAGATGTTGTTCAATGTCCTTGGTATCAAGTTTATGTTTTCTGTCAAGTTTTGTTATGATGGCTTCATAGATTGCCACAAGACTCGTTTAGGGCCTGTTTGGTTGGATGTTAATTAATAGAATGGTATAGAATGTAATGGAACGGAACGGAACGGAACGATTTATAATGGAATGAAATCCAATATAGTGAAAAGTTGTTTGGGAGGGAAGGAAGAGTTCATAATGTAATGTAGTGAAAAAAGATAGATGGAATGAAATGTAATATATAGTAAATGACTATTATACCCCTTACATTAAAATGGTTGTTGCAGGACGTTTAACGTTATGATTTTAAAGCAGAAATCATGTCCAATTAAAAAATTACGGTTGTGACTTTAATAATAAAATAATAAAATATTTATTATTTTAAAATAGAAAATATATAAAAAAATATTCACAACTGTGACAAATAATTTCTTAAATATATATTTTTATTTTAAAATAATAAAAATTTATTATTTTATTATTAATTATATACAAATATTATTATTAATTATTTTAATTTTATTAAATTTTATTTTATTATATTCTATGTTATTTATATTTAAAAATAATTTATTTATATTTTTATTTATATAGAAATAATTGGTATTATGGTAAGGAGAAATAATTGGTATTACAAAAAATAATTGATATTACGAAAAAAACTAATAAATATATAGAAATATGTTGGTTGTTATTAGGATAAGGAGAAATAATTGATATTACGAAAAATTATTGAGGGTATATTAGGTAATATATATTTATTAGTCTGTGTTCCATCCTAAACTTCCCAAATCCGAGGTTTCTTATTTTCACTATTTAGGATGGAATGGAACGTTACATGAAACCCTCCGCTTCCATCATATTCCATTCCATTATAAAACTTCATTCTAAAAGATGGAAGTGTGTTACGTTCCATCTCGTTTCATTATGAAACCCTCAACCAAACAGGCCCTTAGTTATTCTTATAAACAAACAAGAATATAGCCTAGAATATGATGATACTTTTTCATTAGTTACAAAATAACCACTATATGAACCATTCTAGCATTTCTCTATAATGATCTCAATGAAGAGGTTTATGTCAAAATTCCCTTTACTATGTATATTCCTCACTTAATGATGTTTGTAAACTAAAATACTCCTTATATTGGTTTGAAGAAGGCACCAAGATTATGTTTTAAAAATTTGATCTACCCTCCTTGGTTTTTCACTCTTTCAAATTCAATACCACACCTCTCTTTTTATTCAAAGTACATCTTAAAACATTAGGATCCTTCTTATTATTATGGATGAAATTGTTTACACATGTCCTACAATGGAATGGTAGCCATTCTTAACATTCAAGAATAATTAAAATCTACTTTTCATGTAAAAGAGCTTGACAAACTTATCTTTTTTTTAGGTTTAGTGGTACATTATCAACGCCAAGTATTATTAACTCAACATAAGTGTATTTAGAATTTCATTTGGTTCTTTAGACTTAACAACATTAATCATGTATAAACTTATACAAAAATTAATATGAAACATCGATATGATGAAAGAGAGTTTTTTATTTGTATGAATTATATTTCTAATATTGCTTAATGTACATCTAAAATCACACTTTTTTTATAGATAATCTTCTTATATTTTTATTTTTGTTAAGAAAGCAATAAGATTGAGTTGTGATTGTGCATCCTACTACTACTAGGTTTCTAATTACACATAACTTTAAAAAGTGATTATAATCGTAAATAAGTACTCTAAAATTTAGTGAGAAGTAATCATAACTTATTAAAATATGCAAAAGGAAAAGAGGACTATTTTATTATTGTAGATAACAAATTTTGGAATGCTTAGATGATTATTATGAAGATTGTCGCTTCACTTATAAGGTTGTTGAGAATTGTTGACTCAGATGAAAAACTATCTTTAAGGTATATATATGTTGGTATATATAAAGTTTGCAAGACAACTATGAAAAGGAAGGAGAATGTACAAGCCTTATACATATATTCTTAACCGATGATTAGATAAGTATCTTACTCAAATGATCAACTTAACAACTTTCTTCTCAATCCTTATTGCTTATAAAGTGAGGATGCATGGACATATATTGATATCATGAGTGGTCTTTTTGATGTGATTGAATGTAAAGATATTTTCTCTAGTGAAGAGCAATCAAAGACGATAAATTATAATATATTGTGAAGATTTAGTGAGTTTTGCTAGCCCATTTACAAAAAGAGAACGTATGATGAAAAAATGCAGCTTGGTAAGTTTTCATAATTTTAATTTCACTCTTTACTTATTAATAACATATTTTTATATTCTTATAACTCTTAATTTAAAATGTAGATGAGTGGTGAAGATTATTTAGTGAAATTACTCTAACGTTAAGAAAACTTGTTATTAGATTACTCAATGGAACACTTTTTGTATCAAGTTATGAATATAATAGGAGTGTTTTAATGTATTCATATAAAGAAATGAAATTGGATGAAACGTCAAAGACTCATTGACCTTGTTTACTTTACTTATAATCTCAAGTTGAAGAATAGGTATTTTATAAATTAAATTATTTTAAAAATAATTATACTTTTTATTATTAATTTCATAATTTCTTTATTATGTATTCAAAACGCTTAGTAACAAAAGAGCATATGGTTTAATTGATATTAATTGTATTGATCATATTAATTTTTAGATTGAATTAGAAGAATCATCGCTTAATCTTGATTATAGTGAACTTGAAAAGAAATTTATTTGTTACGAGTAATGAATTAAGACAATTACTGATAATCAGTTGATATCTTATTTTAAACATATTCAAAAATTAAAAATATAGTGTGTTACAATAGAAAACAAATTTATACATTACTGATATATAATTTATTTTAATTAGAAGAAGTTTGTATAAATACTTTGTACAGAAGTGTAATTTATAAGTCATTAAAAAGTGTTAGAGAATTTGGAAATTTTTTATTATGATGAGACATAACCTCGTTTAGAATATTATTTTAATTTTTCCTATTATTTTATTTTTATCTTATATTCAATTTTAGATTGAATTATTAAATTTATTGTTAATTAATTATACATTAATGACCTTGTTGTATCATTTTTAATTTAATAAAACATTTTATTTTATATTATAATTTAGTTGTTTTAATAATTTTTACTTCTTATTTAGTATATATCAGTCTTACGACTATTTAATATCGATTTAACCTTTAAACTTTAAACCTTTGGTCTTACTGGTTTTACGGTTAGTCCCATTTTAAAATATTTATATTAACTGCTACTACGAATTATGTAATATAATTTATTTTTATAATTAATTGAGATTTTGAATTTCAAAATAACTTCTAAAAATAAAATAAAATACAATATTTATTAATATAATTATAATTTTATAATTAAAATAATAAAAAATATAATATAAAATATAATATTAAAAATTAAAATAAGTATACTCTATTATAAATTTATTATATTTTATTAAAATAGAAATGAAATAAGTATAAATATAAATTTTATTTAAAACTATTATTAATTTTTAGAATTAATGTAACTTTCGAAATTAAATATTTTAAAATTTAAACTATATTGAATAAATAATTATTCAATTTGATCATAATTAAAATAAGAGGTAATAGACTACAATAAAAAATAAAATTGAACATGTTTGTTTCTGTTTTTTCCCCCTGTCTTTTGTTGTGGTTGGCCAAAAGAAGGAAACCAATTATTAAATCATGTTTGTTTAGATATTGTTGTCTTTTTTTTATTTTTGAAAATTAAAAAAACACAACAATATTAGGAAAACAAAAACTATCCATATAACATATGTTCTTCGGATCATTTTCTTCACCGATGGTAATGACTACTCTTCAACTTGAAGGCAGTTGATTTTCTTTCTCATCGATTGAATTCCAACATGAAGGTTGACGACTGCTTTCCAAAAAGAAGCTAAATTTCTATAAAGAAGTCTTAAATATCATGTGATAAGACATTATTTTTAACTATTACACAAGTTTAATATACCCATCAAAGGTTTTACGGGGTTGATTTATCTCCAGGGTTTTAGATCTCTGAATCTATGAACTATGCTTTCTTTATTAGGTTTTAATTTTGACAATCCTCTTCAGGACAAATAGGATTTTTCATATTGTTGAATTTGTATTAATGTGCAGAGTAAAATTGCTAATCTTTGTAAGCTTATAGTGTAAAGCCCAATCATTAATATAACTTACCCATAGCGCAGCCCAACCCACAACCTTTAAACATGTATAAAAGAACCAAAATCTGGAAATTAGATGATAACATACGAAAATCACTTTTTTTCTTCATTTTTCTCACAAATTTTTCAGCTGGTAAGTGTCTAAATCACTACTCTTTCTCTTGCATGTAACACTTCCTTCAAAGGTTTCCCTTAATGTGTTTGTTTTGCAGAAAAATTGGAGAGAGTTGTGGTGGTTAACATCATCAAAAGTCCTCAAATTTAGGTAAAATTTCAGCAACATTTTTATGTCTTTCTGTGTGATTTTGATAATCCTACACAAGATTGTAGTAGGTTTGAATATTGTGGTTGATTGGGATAATAATTGAAGTTGCATGAAGGGATAAAAAGGGAGAAAATGTGGCTGGAAAATAATGAAAGAAGAAAAGAGAGAAGAAGAGGGGAGGGAGAAGATGATGACTTTATTTTGAAAATTTAAGTTATATGTAGGGGTAGAATGGGAAGTGCAGAAAGTTAAGGGTGAATCTAAAATTTAAGTTGCATGTAAGGACAGAATGGGAAGTGCATAAAGTTAAGGGTGAATCTGAATTTTAAGTTGCATGTCAGAGTAGAATGGAAAGTGTAGAAAGTTAAGGGTAAATCTGGAATTTTGTTGTAGGAAGGGCATTTTTGGTATTAATTGAAATGGAGGAGGGTAAAATGGACTTTTAATTAGTATGGATATTTTAGTAATTATAGAGGTTAGGTTAGTAAGGATATTATTTTTATAATTAAGAATAAATTGAAAGAGAGAATAATGTTGGATTATTAGTGTAATTGGGAAAGGAATTTTTGGTAAATTAGTTTAATAAAATTTTGTAAATTCTAAGTTTGAAAGTCCGATTAAGGAAAAATTATAATTATCAATTAGTTGAGTTCAAAACCGAGGTAAGGATAACCTTGAACTTTACTTTTAAAATTAAATATCGTTTTGTTGTTAATAAATTTTATTTTGAATTAGTCATTAATTTAATTAATGATTAATAATTACATATATAAATTATATTTACTTTATTTATCAAATAATTAACGTAGAATAAGGTGTTTCATTGTTATATTTTGTTACATTTTTTGAGGTGTATTGCTTGTTAAATTGATAGGAAATGTGTTAATTAAGTAGAGACTGGTGGATAATAAATTGTGAATAATTGGTGAAAATTTAGAATTAGTAGCTTGCCTAAGATAAGCTACATTCGATGGTCTTAGATGGATAGGATGAGTTGATATGAGTGAGTGGTGGCTAAGTATCTATCCGTGGAGCAGATACCAGGGCATCCTGAGTCTTGAAGATGTCTTATGTCGATGACTAGGTACTGGAGTGGTATCGGGATATCCTGAGTCCTGGGAATATCCTATATCGATGGCTAGGTATTGGAGTAGTACCGGAGTGAAGATTAAAAAATCGAGGTACCTTGTGTCGATATTTATACATTTAATTACGTTTCCACCGATGAGAGATTATGATAAGATAAGCCGGCAGACTATTGAATGTACGCCTACTAGGTTAAGTTGGGCCCAGGCATTCAGTTAAATATTGGAATAAAACATAAATGACAGTTAAAATTAATATTTGTGATAATCATAATTTGGCAAAATTTTTGAGAAGTTTGTTAATTTTTTGGATTACTGATAACTCTAGAGTACAGGACAGACCGGGTGGAGTTTAGGTGGGGCCAGCAGATTATTTGTGTAAAGATTTTGGAATATATATTTTTGAATATGATGACTATGGGGATTGTGTTATGTAGAATACTTTTGTATCTGACAAACAATCCTCTCTTTTGGAACTAATGAGGAATTTGATAATTAATGATATGTTTTGGGAACTATTTGGTTAATTATGGTTTAAGAATTTTGGGAGCGTCACATTGGTTGGTATCAAAGCGGGTTTACGTTTTTAGTGACGTATTGAGTATTAAAAAAAGAAAACTAATGATGTGTTCTTATCTCTTTTAGGATGGCTTTAGGAGAGGATAATGCTGGCCCTGAGTCACCTGAGGAATCGGGGAGTTTGATCTGTGCTCCAAATATGCTGGATCAGGGGGATGCCCAAGCAAATAGGGTAGGAGGAGAGGTGCTAATGCCACCACAGATGATGCAGTTCTTTCAGATAATGCAACAGGCTATTACTGTGGCTCCAACCCGAGGTGATTCTGGGGTGGATCGAAACTATGAACGGATTCTTAAGATGGGTGCAATAGAGTTTCAAGGTACTACAAATCCTGAGGAGGTTGAGGCATGGTGGGAGCTGACAGACATAATTTTAGATCGTCTGGAGTGTACATTAGAAAAAAGGTTGCAGTACATTGTTTCATTATTCCAGGGCAATGAACTGACTTAGTGGAAGTCAGTGAAGAGATCTTATGAGACTTGAGAGATGACTTAGCAGGAGTTCCAGAGAGAGTTCAGAGATAAATACACTCTGCAAATATATCGGGATTGAAAGAAGATGGAGTTCATGATTTTGGTTCAAACATAGGAGATGTTAGTGGTTGATTATGAGGCTTACTTTGCAATCTTGTCTAAGTATGTGTTGGAGGCTGTGGCAAATCCTGAAGACAGATGTTATAGATTTGAGCAGGGTCTGAGGACAGATATTCGTTTAGGATTGGGAGGTACTACTTCTGACTTCAAAAAGTTACTAAAGACTGCACTTAGAGTGGAGGATGTAATAGAATAAGGTAGAAGGAGGAGAGAGTTAAAGAGGCGATTAGAGAGTCATCATGGAGAGGGGAGTCGGTCTGTTAAGAGAGGAATTACTCATTCATAGTCTACTGGTGCTAGGGGATCTAGGAGAGCCAATGCCACATATAGTAGGCGTGGTAGTTTCTATCGGTCTGATGGAGGAACTGGTAGGGATTCAGGACAGTATAACACTGCCAGTGCACCATCAATTGGATCCAACAGAGGGGCTACTCGGAGGTTCCGAGGATCTTTTGATAGGGGAGTTGGAGGATATCCAAGTTATGCCACCTGCGGGAGATTTCACAGTGGACCATGTTGGGGGCTTACTGGGATCAGTCAGGCATGTTATATTTGTAGAGAGTGGGGGCATTTACAGAGGAGTTGTCCGGCAGTAGGGAGGAGTCGGGGAGGGAGGGCTGAGTAGATAGTACAGGGTTAGAGTGGTGCCTTTGGTTCAGGCAGAGGTTCAGATAGAACTGGTAGCAGAGGTGGAAGTAAAGGAGTTGAACGTAGATCAGCAGTGGGTGTGGGTAATGGTGGGACGTCCTCAACTCAGAGCCAAACTTAGGCAAGGATATACCATATGACAAGGGAGGAGGCATCTGCAGCCAATGATGTTATTTCTGGTATGATTTCATTATTTGATGTTAACACTTAAGTGTTAGTAGACCTAGGATCTACTCACTCTTACATTTCTTTAGAGTTTGCCTCTAGAGTTCCGGGGAAGGTTAGTCCTTTATGACCCTTATCGTTACCAGTAGGAGATTATGTGGTAGTAAATAGTGTAAGGAGGGGAATGCTAGTGAGGATTGGTGGAGCGAAACTACTAGCTGACTTAATAGTGATGGATTTAAGAGATTTTGATGTGATTCTCGGGATGGATTGGTTGACATAACATCGAGTTATAAAATATTATTATACGAAGGAGGTGATGATAGAGTCTTCAGGTAACTCGAAAGTGATATTTGTGGGGGATCATAGAGTGGTTCCAGTATTTGTGATCTTGGCTTGTACTGCTAGACGATTGATATTGGATCATTGTGAGGGATATTTGGCTCATATTATAGATACGAGGGAGGTGAGTCCTAGAATAGAGGACATTCTTGTGGTAAGGGAGTTTTCGGAAGTATTCTTAGATGATTTACCAGGTTTATCGCCTCAACAAGAGATAGATTTCACCATTAAAACTATGCCTGGAGTGGTGTCAATTTCCATTGCACCTTATAGGATGGCTATTGTTGAGTTAAATGAGTTGAAAAGGCAGTAAGAGGAGTTGTTAGAAAAGGGTTTTATTAGACCGAACACATCACCACCAAGAGCTCCAGTGTTGTTTGTGAAGAAAAAGGACGGCAATATGAGACTATGCATGGATTACTGGCAGTTAAACAGGGTAATAGTGAAGAATAAGTATTTGTTACCGAGGATAGATGATCTTTTGGATCATTTGAGGGGAGTCATTATATTTTCCAAGATTGAATTGAGATCGAGATACCTGCAGTTGAGGATAACTGAGTCAAATATTCCCAAGACAACTTTTTGTACTCAGTATGGGCATTATAAGTTCCTAGTGATGCCTTTCAGGTTGACTAATGCAACGGCTGCATTTATGACAATGATGAACAAGACTTTTCAGGAGTATCTGGATCAGTTTGTGATAGAGTTCATTGATGATATATTGGTGTATTCAAGGAGTAAAGAGGAGCATAAGCAACATTTGAGGATTATGTTACAGATTTTGAGGGAGAGACAGTTGTATGTGAAGTTGAGTATGTTGGCCCCGAGTCTCGGTTCTTATATTGTGGTGACTAAGCGCCAACATTGGGGGATTTTTTAAAATAAATAAATATATATATAATTAACATCAAGAAAAAAAGAATTTAATTTCTTGGTGAGAGTAAAAACAAATAAATAAATAAACAAATAAAAAAATTCACAGCCGTGCATTTGAAAATGTCACGACCGTGAAATTAAGTAGTCACAGGCGTGAGTCAGTAGAGGAGTCGTGATTGTGCTTGTGTATGATCGTGACATTCACAACTGCACACTCCTACTTCAATTTATCATAAATTTCAATCCTGAAGTCCAAAAATTATAAACTTTATGTCGTTGGAAAGATAAGAGAATGATCTACAACTTTAGTGAAGACAATTTTGTCAAAATCTGCCTAGATCAATATAATTTATTCATTGATGTTTCAGAACATACTTTTATCCCCTTATTCTCTTATTTTCTCTCATCTGTCAATATATATACTTCTATGCAATTTCCAAAAGACTCAAACCCAGCAGCACAATCCATACATACAAAACTCCCAGCTTAACCATTTGCTTAAGAAAATCTATCCAAAAACCATCAAACATCTCACACTTGTATTCCTAACCGAAGTTAACAACTTAACAGAGAAGAGGATTTGAACATGAACAGAAAAGAAATTCTTTAACTCTTACTGTCATTCATTTCTCAAATAAAACAGAGTATGTACATTGCTTCAGTTACATATCAAAAGCCATATCAGTAGCATAATACAAAAATACAATCATGAATGCTCATGCCTAACATGCTTATAAAGCTACCAAAAATGATCCAAACTAACTTAGTTACAAATGAAATTTAAATTCTTGAAGTCAACCGAAGTTTTTACAAGGTTCAATGCCGATTTGCTATTTCTGCACCTGAGGAGTGTAGAGATAATGGGGTAAGCTGGGAAGCTCAGTGGCTAATACGTTTATAGCTATTGGTGACGAGCTACAAACAATCAAGCACATATATATACATATATTGCACCTTAATCTAAAATTTTTAACATATCCACAATTCCAGCTCACAGAACACATAATAAAAAAAATGCTATCACATAAATCATACAATGTATTTTTCAACCATTAAAACAAAGTATTCAATCATATATCATGCTCAGCAACTCACAATGAAATGCTTAAATAATATGGCTCGAGAGAATCCTATAAAACAGAATGGCGAAACCGAAGTTTACACCATGAATGAAATGAGTCCATTTTCGGAGCTCATATGCCACAAGCGGGCAGCCGGGAGAAGGCTTTAAGTCAACGTGCACGTGATGAACGGAATGGTATCTCTCTTTCCCACACAAGCAGATTTCTAATGTTTACATATTTCATATCATGTTCATATTTTCATGCTTCTTAAATTTTCTGTTTTTTCATT
>JANQAP020000591.1:2138850-2151900 GCA_026874005.2 Erythroxylum coriaceum | reverse complement strand
TTTTGTTTCTAAAATTTATGTTATTTCTATATTGACTATATTGATTTTTGTTACTTTCTCTTATAATTTAGAAAAAGTATTTGTCACCTTTACTGGAATACAACTAAGGGTAATTTATTTTCACTCTCACCAGATTATTGACCCTCTTCAAAATTATTACTTGTACAAATTTAGATACAAGGTATATCATTTATCTTTTAGTGTTGGTTGTCCTTCTATTTTGAAAATTTAGATACTCTATAATGTGATCTTCTTCTTTTTTTGTATTCAACCGTTTTATACTTGGATAAAGAGTTAACTTGAGATTTTCATATATGTATATTTATTATTGCTTATGGTATTTGAAAACCGTTATAGGTCATAATATTTTATGTAGGGATGACAATAAACCGACCTATGAGCTTAGATTTAGGTATTTTCAATGGGTTAGCTCAGACTCAGGTTTACTTAAGGCCGAACTCTTTTTAGTAAGTCTGGGTTAGATAACTCAGGCCTGGACTCAATTAAAAAAAAGAGGTTGTTTTACATTTTTAATTTTAAAAAAATTAACAGAGCCGACTCATAGGCAGGACCATTGTCATCCCTAGTTTTATGACCTTTGAATAGGTTTTTATAGCATAGGTTATGTGATATGACTACATTTGTATGCAAGTTTTTCATTCAGGATATCAATGGCTTGTGACTTTCCTTCGAACTTAGGGTGTGATTAAAAAATTTGCAAATAAATCATGCCATCAGTTTGTCAAAGGAGAAGGAAGAGAAGGAAGGATGTTGTTGAATTTGGTAGGTTTGAATAGATTACATACTAAAGATAAGATATTTAGAGTGACCTAAGGTATTAATCTTGCTTGAACACAATTGAGTATATTCAAGAACATGTCAAAACAAGAATAATGATCCTTAACCAGAAAATTTGTAACATTTTACTTGTTTTCTCCCTTCAAATTTAATTCATTGAAGAACCTTGCTTCTAATCTTTTAGTGGCTATATTAGCCGCTTTACCTACGATATCTTACTGCCATTATAGCAGCCATTGATATAATCTGTCAAATGTAAAGATAGCCACTGATTTTCCGTATATGGCAAGGAAATCGAATTGAGACTATTTAAACTTAATTGTAGGGTTTTAAAAGGAAACAATGCACTTAACGAAGTTATAAAAATTGGAGATTCCCATCTACGGATTTTTCATGTAGTATTGGTATTATATCAATTTCAAATAAGCAAACACTCTATGGTTTAGCCATGGTAATACACTAGTGCCCCTTGTATCAACAATAAAGAAACAAATGATACAATATGTTCATGCCCAGTGAGTGACTTTCAAACTACTTATTTACAAATTACAAATGAACAAATTTAGATACAGAACATAGTTGTTACATACTAAGACTTTGAAATTCTTTACAAGTTACTCCCACCAGCCTTAATAATTGTAGATCCTCTCTTGAAATAGGTTGGAGAAGCTCTAAGCCAGGTTTTCCCTCCTATCATATCCTTGGTCAAGAAAGGTGTGGCCTCATCCTTGGACAAGCTTTGCGACCATTTAACCCTCTTTGATCTATCAGCTCCAGGACCGTAACACTTGTATTCAGCGTAGAACACGGAACTGTTGAACAATAAGAGCATAATTAAACCCAATTACATGAAGTTGCCCTTTGTCTGTATATGTAAATTAGATTAATGATACCTTTGCTTGGTTCCGTCTGTCCAGTTATCCCAACCAAGAGGGACTATGACACCAGACATGTAGGTGTAGGTAAACACCACCCTGGAATAAGTACCCCATGGTCTTCCTAGAAATGTACTTCCATTGCCTGTGATCTTGCAGCCCAAGAAAACGTAACCCGTGTTCTCAGATGGTGAATTCCTGGACTGAGCTGTTATGGATCCATTGTTTCCAGAAATGGAATGCAAATGACACCTCTGCATGTACGTGCATGAATGCAAAGTGTATTGTGTAAAATAAGTAATATGCACACTGGCAATTACAGCTAATGCATTTGTTTATCTTAAACAACGTTTACTGGAAAGTGAAATCAGAAACTCACTTCAAATAGTGAATTAGCATTTCCACAAATGAAGTCAGTAGCTCCTTCAATGTAGCAATTCTTGTAATAATGTGATCCAAGCTCGTCAAGTAGGGTGTCTTGATAAGACAGAATCCTGCAACCGTAGAATGCTGCTCTATCTCCTGATACCCTTAATGCAACTGCTTTGTCACCACTCCCATACGTATTCTTTAGAGAATTAATGCGACTTCATTATAACTATATTTACAGTAAGAACTCTTTTTGGCCTCCAGCAAGAACTTTAATGCAGACTAAAAAAAGTACCTGAATTGTGAGATAGCGTCCAACAAAATCAGAAGCCAGAACAGTCATAGTTGGAGACTCGTGTATGTTTCCAACCTCGCTCCACGTTATAATTGTATTTACAGCCTGTGCGCCACTCAACGTTATGAAGGGCTTATCAGCAGGTACAGTAATCTTTTCTCTGATTTAGTTTGGCCCAAATACGTAAAAGAAATTAATCATCTTCTAACTAAACCAATGTTTTGTAGTAGATCAGGTATATTATAAGGACACCATACCTGTAAACTCCAGGGTTAACCCAAATGAAAACCAGCTCAGAATTATTAGAAGGCACAGAGTCTATAGCATCCTGTATTTTCTTGTAATCTCCATTGCCAGAATGATCAACCCTTATGAGAACAGCTGTGGACAGGTTGGTGGTAGCTGTGGCAGTGTTAGCCATAATGAAGAAACAAGCTGAAGCAATTTGAACTAAGACCACAACTATATAACCATATTGAGGTCTCCTCATCAGAGCTAAACCCATGTGGACACGTGATGGTCTTCTCGTCTCGGCGGACGTGAACAGGAACAGAATATTGGTTCAGGCCTGTAAAATACAGTTTTGTGAAGAAATGAAGCAAAGGTGTTCAATATTTATAAGGGTTAGAGATGGCTTATTTGATTCTGCTCCTGGGATTATTATACATGTAATGTTTCACCATCTCCAATGCGCTATTAAGGTCAACGAAATGGTTGGCCTGTGGCCGATTTCTTACTGTTGAAGCTTAAAGATTGGCAAAAGCTATAACGTAAACATGCATTCAGTTCCCAGAAACGATATTGTTATTTCCAAGCAAAAGCGTGGAGTTGACAACGTGCAAATGACTGTGCACGAATTATACTCTTCAAATCTACTCAACGTGTTGCATGGTAAGACCAGCTCAATCATTGTCAAGACACTGAAACGTATTGGCGCAGCAATATTTCCTTATTTGGATTATATTTTAGAAATAAGTTTCCTATTGTTTGATAATTTTGTTTTATTAGTTTTAAAATCTTTGACTAATTGCAGCAATTTAATTAGTTTTATAGCTAGGCAACTTTAGACTCATTATAAAAATCAAACCTGCAAATATTTATCTTCTAGTTATTAAATCACAATTACTTTAACATCCAAATTTTAAGTATGAAATCAAAAAATTAGGATAGGTATCAGATAGCTTTACCCTGCAAAGTCAACAAAATTTTATTAAATGTCTTCATTCTGAATGAAATTTAATTTGCTGACATTGCAGGCAATTCTATGAATGAATGGTTTGAGTGTAACTTATTCAGCTTAACGATACAAGTAATACATTCGAGAAAGTCAACTGATGGCTGATTAAGTGTATACTTTGTTGGACATAAATAATCCAAGGAAAAGCCAAGTGCAACAAAAGTCAAGCTGATTTGAACATATACTATTCACGTAAACTAGGTACAGAGAAAAAGCTTGTACTAGTTGACAACATTGGAATGATTTGAAGCTATAAGAAGAAAAATCATGATAATCTCATATAATAATATCACAGTTGCAACTATTTCAACAACTTAATTCCTTAAGACATTCTATCCCCAAAATCCAGGGAAAGCAGTTGTGGCACAGCTTAGTAGGTAAACTTGGTTTATACACCAATCTTATCGTTTATCTTATACAAAGAAACTTAAGATGATATGATAGAGATAATTAGGTAGGCCAAGAAAAATTATTTGTGCGCCTTAATTAGTTATGACCCGCGAGCTATTAAATAATTTTTTTATTAATAATAAAAATATTTTTAATTATAGTAAAATATTATTATTAAAAATAATGATTAAAATATATAACAGTTCACAGTTTGAGTAGCTATGAACAGCAAGTCACCTAATCGTCCTATTAAATCAATAGAATCTGTGTTTAGGTTCTCACGGCCGGAAGCCACTCTTATTATTGCACAAATTTGACAATGGAACGTGTTGAAGGTAATGTCTCTTCGACAGTTTTTACATAGGGAGAAATATAATTTTAGGGGGATATAGAATACATTTTTGAATTTACAAAATATTTTATTAATTATATAGTATAAATAAATTATTTAAGAAACCAATAATTTAAATTTAGTTAATAAATTTGACTTAGATATTTAGACTATTAAATTTTTAAAAATTTTGAAGGGTTTAAAAGTTGCATATTGGGACCTTAAGTTATTTGAATTACTTAATTACTTTTAATAAGCAATGTCTCTGTCCAAAAACTAAAGCACATCAAACATAATTATCTAAAACAATATTTATTTATCAAAAAGTAAAAATGGGTTAGAGAGAGAATTTTCTCTACCTTCTCCCTAGAATTCCTTTTCTCCACTTTTCTACTCTCCCTCCCAGTTTAATCCAGTTGAGCTGGGACTTTCTCTTATGGGTAACTCGCCTGTTGCTTCTTTCTCTTGCACTCCTTGTTTTGCTGACAGTTTATTGTTATCGATAAAATGTCAACAGACGAGGAGAACTTTTTTCCTCCCCCATAGGTGACCTCTTTGCCTAAAAGCTAGCTTGACTCTTCTTTCCCTCCTCTCCCCAACCACCGTTGCAGCTCTCCTAACCCTTTCGATGTCCCTTCTAGTCAACTCCCTCCTCTAACACTAAAACTTACATAGAATAAAGTTCCAGCACATCATTAGTCGTTTGGTAAACTAATGTACATTCCCCTGAATGATAATGACACTCCTATCATGCCTCCGTCCCATATGCTACAATAGGGAGCATTGAAATGGAAAGGAGCTTTAGTAGGGTAGTTTCTCAATAAGAGATTGGCTTTCCCTATCAAGAATTAATAGGTGAACTCTTAACTGACAAAAGCTAGAGCTAATCAAAACTCTAGTAAGATAGGATGATTTCTACATCTTCAGTTTCAGCTCTAAAGACCTAAAATAAAGAGTTATGGATCTTGATCCTTGGTAAATCCTAGGTAAACCTTTATTATTCAAGAAGTAGGAACCTGACATGACACTGGACAAAGCCAGCTTGAAAACCATCCCATTATGAGTGCACATACACCAAGTCCCACTAGAATATTTGTCCTTGAAGGGGCTAAGTTGTCTTACAAGCTCTCTAGAAATCTGCATTACTCTAGATGAAAACATAGTAAATGTCAAAAGAATTGGTTTTGCTCGTGTATTTGCTGAAGTTGACCTTGAGAAAACTTTACCTAACCATTTGAGAGTTATGCGATACAATAGGAAAGGAGAGCTTAAAGAGGATACAATTAAGCTATCTTATCCTTGGAAACCATTAAAGAAAGGTATGATGAAAGTGTGGAGGCCTAAAAACCAAAAGCATTATCTCCCCCTGAACTAAAACCCCATGCTGACCACGATGCCCCAAGAAATCCCTCAGGTTCACGAAAGTAATGACAATCACTTTAAAACTCTAGGGGACTCACAGACCCTGGAGGATTCTAAACAGAAAGAAAAGGAGCCAATCTTAGCCAATTCAAATGAAAAAAGCATAATAAACCAGAGGACTAAGGTAATTTCCTCTAACTCCACTGTATCAACTCCTTTAGAACTCAATCTCCTCAGACTGGTTGTTTGGAACCTAGCCCTACTAGTTATAAAATTAGAAGGAAAAGGAGAAAAACATAATTTAACTTATGAAGCTATTGATTTGGAATATTAGAGGCTTAAACTTCCCTAATAAATAACTAGCTCTCAAAGACTTACTAGATATAAAAAATCCAAGTTTTGTTAGTCTTATTGAGTGTAAAATAGAATAGGATAGTTATAAAAGATAGTCTTAGCAACCACATTGATCATCCTAATGGTCGAGTTATAGTTGCATTTGACCCTTCTGTGTTTAGGGATGTCAATTTCGGCTCGGTCCAGTCCATTTTTAGCCCGGGTTTGGCGGGCCACGGGCCAACCATGATCCGCCGAGGCCGGGCCACGGGCTGACCATGGTCGGCCAGCGCAGGCCACGGGCCTACAAAACGGTGTCGTTTTGTATTTTTTTAATTAAAAAATATAGACGGGTCGGGTTTGGCCTGGCTCGGACCTCGGGCCAGCCTATCTCGGTCCGCGACCTGCGGTGATTGAGGCCCGTCCCGACCTGGCCCATTGACATCCTTATCTGTGTTTCATCTGGCAAGCTGGTGCTCTTCTGATCAGTACATTCATTGTGAATTGGTTTTGAAGCAATCCAACTCCCCTATTTACATAACTATGGTGTATGCAACTAATTGTGAATACCAAGACATTCACTATGGAATGATCTGATGAGGCTTGAAATAAAAATATCTTTTCCTTGGATGTTGATCAGGGACTGCAATTGTACTTGATGTGTCATAATTTTTCTTAATTTTTAGCATTCAAAATCCTTCATAAGTTTATCTTAATGTGTTCAAATTAAATATTTTATAGAAATTGATTGAACCTTATTCTAAATTTGAAAATTTTGAAATAAATAAATAATATCACCAATATTCAAGGAGATTTGGGCTGATAAAATGTTTTATTTTGCTTATCGGGATCAGATTATAAGAATTAAAGTGCAATCTAGAAAAAATCTAACGTGGTCTTAGGCATTGACATCCTTAGTGAAAATTGCGAAATCCAAACTTTGAACCTGCAAGATAAAAACTTGTTAAAATTGGCTTAAGGCCTTATCTTAGCCAGCTTTGCCTGAAAATCAATGAAGCTATAATCTGGGGGATCCAAAGGATCACAACCACAAGATTTTTACATTTGAAGCCTATAAATAGAGCTAAGATGTGAAGGAAAAAGGCATCCATTTTTCAGCTACATTTTCCAACTTCTAAAAATTTCTTTTTCCTCCTTTCTTTCGTTAATTTTCGAGTTGAACTAATTTAGATGCTAGTGGTAGTAATTGCCATTGTAAGATTGAGAGGCAATTGGGTCTTATAGTGAAGTATTTCATTTAATTATGTATTGGATTGCTTTTTGTTGCTTATATTTTATGATTATTTTTATTAATGTCGAATTTGTGCAACTATCTTATTAGTTAAAATAATCATTTTCTAAATTAAATCATGTGTAGCAACTTGGAGTTTTAATTTGTTGTGTCAGAAATCATTTGTCTTAAGAAAAGTATTCAACTAGATTTAATGTAATCGTGGTGGATGGTGTGTTGTCATGCTTTGATGATCTTTCTTTTCTTAAAGTTATAGTTTAATTAAGTTTTAGATCGTATTTAAGGTTGAATTACATGTATTTGATCAATTAATCCTAAAGAAAGACATATATTTAGTTTATAGAATATATAATTGATGGAATAATCATTTTGCACAAATGATCAGTCATAGTTCCAAAGGGTGGAAGCGATTGTAAAATAATGTTTGTTTTATTGAAAACTCCCATTTTATTACTCCCTTTATTTTCTTTATTACAAAATTTCACTACTCCCTTTCTATTAATTATTCACTTTCATAATGATTGGCAAGCTAAAATTTCTCGTGAGATCGACTCCTACTTCCTTATATTGCATGTGTTTAATTGCAAGAATTTAGGAATTAATTTAGGGTATCAATGATAGTTTTACAAAATTTTGGCCTGTTATCGGAGAATTCTGAGGGGGCTATTTGGTTCTATTTATATTTTTCAATTATGGTTTTTAGTTTTAGTTTTAGTTTTCGTTTTCTATTTTCTATTATTTTCAAATAAAAACAAAAACTTGTTTGGTTATTAATATTAATTGCAGTTATATTTTTATAACTAATGATAATTACACATTAGATAAAATTTAAAGTTAAATTATTTTTAATCAAATAAATTTATTTTAATATGTTATATAATATTTATTATTAAATTATTAGTAAAATTATTTTATTTTATTAAAATAAATAATTTAGAAATTAAAATTTATTTATAAATTAAATTTATTTTAATTATTAAATAAAGTTTTATTTGAAATTTATATATTTTGAGAATATTTAAATTTAATTATATTTATTAATAATTATTAAATTTATTTATTAAATTATTCATAATTCTTATTAATGATTAATCATAATTAATTAATTAAATATGACATTAAATTAAGTTATCTATAATTCTTATTAAAAATTAATATATTGAGTAATTAAATAATAAATATAGAGTTGATAGTAAATTAGATTATGAAAAAATAAAAACAAAAAACAAAAATCACTTTTTATAGTTTTCATAATTTTGAAATCTAAAAGAAACTAAATAAAGAAAGAAACCAAAAACTCAAAAACAAATTTTTTTTCTGAATTTGAAAAGAAAAATAAAAACCAAAAAAAGAAATAAATAGGTCCTAAGATTACATGTTTGTTACGAAATCTTTGAGAGAATCAAATTTACAATATAACTTCGTGATAAAAAAATGTAAAAAGCTAAGGAAAGAAGTGAAGATTAAGAAATAACGTAGTTGTATATGCAGCATCTCACTCTCATAGGATATATTCCCGAACATACCATCAGTATTTAAGAACATACTCTACGAGGGTGGCACGATAGGATAGTCAGTCAATCATACTCATTGCAATTTCTTTTGAACATCACAAGCTTATTCCAAAAAACCAATAATCATTTTCAACCCATTTTATTCATAAACGTTTTCAGTCACAAGTGTTATAAATAATAAACATATCATTAGAATTCTAGTAATCATTTGGGCCCATTACAATTACCAAAACGGGTTTAGTCATAACTATTATTACAAATTGAATTCAAGTATACATTGTACAGAATTCATATAAACATATTTTACAGTTTCAGAAAACAAATCTTGATACAAAAAGACTGAAGACATATGCAGGTGCAAACTGATTCCGACCTCTATCTTTTATTCGATTGTAGTGGCTATACTCCAATTTGTCTAACTGGGTATCTCCTCTGAGCCTGAAAGACAATTTTGTAATTTAGGTAAGTTTTACGAACTCAGTGAGCTAACCATCCTCGATGGCTTACTCATATCACATAATACAACAGTTCATAAACAGTTCATATAATCACATAATACAAATCACTTCACTAATCATCATATTGAATCAAATACACTTTATATTCACTTATTTCATATTTCTCATTTAGATCAATTCAAATAATTCACCGCGATCATTTAAAATATACACATCAAATATATAAGTAGCTCATGAGACTCACTTTCAATTGTTAGGTTATTGTGACCAAGTGCCTTTAACTATCCTGCATCTATTGTAGATACTGAGCTCATTGATAACTATTCCGTATCCATTGAAGATACCGGGATCATTATATATAGTGAGCCTTTGGCTCTTAATCACATTCTGAGCTTTAAGCTCTTTTTTGGTGGCTACGTCAGTCACAACTGCCTTTATCTTATCATACATATCATGTAATGAAATGCATCACATGTATTCAATTAATCACTTTTGTTCAAATTTTCACATTCACATTCACATTTTTCCCCGACCTAAGTTTGGCATTTAACAATTAAGTTGAGTACACTTATTTCTTTCTCATTCACATTCAATGAAGTACTTCCAATACATTCACATTTTATCAAACTCCACAGACTATTAATGTCAGAAAATCAACACATTCACATCAGTAATAATTCAGTATGAAAATTTAACATAATTAACAATTTATGTGAGACCATCTAGGTCGACTCCTAGTACACTCCAGATTAGCATTTGCTTCCATGATTCGGAAACATCTGGATGTTGATGCTCAATCCTGTGTATCAACTTCATGCAATACACACATTGTACACACATTACTAACTTGCACAATCACATAAACATTCAATTAAACACATATGTATATGTGTAATGTATAATGCATGCTCAATTTGACTATTCCGGGTATGTTTCTTTAATCTTATATCTCAATTACTCAAACAATTTCACTTGTATATGTCTAACTTGCACTTAGTTTCATAGCTTAAAGAACTTAGTTATTATAATATTACAATTCAATCATTTATCATTTCTTTTTTAGCATTATAAGATCATATAATATCCAATTTCTCATTCATCTTTACTTAATACACATCATTCATCTCATTTGAATCACATTAGCCATTATATGAACACCTTCATTCTTGTTATACTAATAATTTTCTAGATTTTAATACTTGATATATAACAATCCATTCTTAAGTTATAACCTTCATTATCACCTTAAGTATATCACACATTTAACCACTTAATCCATCATCAGCTAGGTTCATTTCAAGCCTCATTCAAGCGTAAATGCACCATAAGAAAGTACCTTATCATATGTTGTCTCAAACTATACATAAAAGAAGCATAATTCACGTAACAACCATTCCCACAATCGTGGATGACTTCCCATGATCGCGGGTTTCATTAACAGAAAATTTCAACCCCTTTCATGCATTCCTACAATCGTGGATGCATTCCCATAACCGTGGTTTGCTCATATCCAAAAATCCTAGCAAATGTTCTTCCTATTTTCCAACTCCTATAAGTTACATACAACTCATCTTATGCTTAGTTTATCATTTCTACATCATTTTTTCTTCCTCCTCACCTCAATTCCATCTCAATATCTTTTATAAACAAATCATAATCTATGGTTAATCAAAAACACAAAAAATACTACTTCAATGCATAAATACATTCATCAATGTTTCAACACACGTTCGTTTCCATTTTCACCTTCACTTTATGTCAAAACTATCATCTTATTTCTTCTATTTTCAAGACACTACACTTACATTTTCTTTAACTTCAAAGCTCAATCTATTTTCTCACATGACAACTTATAACTCACATTACTCATGTACTCAAAACAGAACATATGTAAATTATTCATTCATTCTCATTTCTACACTCATCCATTAATACAAAATAGGTCATATACATATCTCTTTATTCATTAACTATCAACTCTCATTCTAACACCAATGTCATTATTAGTCATCCATAAAAAATACATGATCTTTTATTTATCATTTATATGAAAACAAAATATATACAAATATAATTATTTTTCAATGCTCATCGCTTATTCACCTACATTTTTGCACACTCTCTTACACCGTTTACTCTATCAATCCAACATTATAACATTCCATAATCTATTACTTATCATAAACACAAAAGCAAGACATGAATATGTCCATTTATTCATCCACGTTACACATAAATTTTCAACATCTTTTTCATGATCATTCCTCCTATTAAACTATCATCAAACATGTCTATCAAGCAAGCCATGAAGAACAATATACTACTTACTTGATTAGCTCAAAACTTCTTCAATCACCATGAAACCCTAACTTCCAAAATATCACACGATCATCAATTTTCATGGAGGAATGAGCTGGGTCTTTTAATAGCAAGATGGAGAAGACAAAGATTTTGAAGTAACTAGTGATGAAAAATGATAGCAAGGATTAACATGGAGTGGGTGAGAAGGGAGTGTCGTAGATGATGGAGAAGAAGATGAAGGAAAGAGTATTTGACAAAAGTGAGAAACAATGAGCAATGGTCTTGCAAAATTGAAAGTAATGAGAGTGAGGTGTGTGGCAAGTGGCTTGACACTTGTCACTTGCCACATGTCCTCCTCTTGTGGTTCTCACTTGGTCTCTTTTAAAACTAGTCCATTTGTCCTCCAATTTCTAATCCAAATTTCTCCCAATTTTTTATGGTACTTGTCATTAAATCTTAATGTCACTTATCAATAATTTCTACAGCCATTTGACACTTGATTCTACTATCATTTATCAATTGTCTTGCCACTTGGTATTTTTCCTAATCCATAACACACATAAATATTAGAAATTTCCCAAAATTTCACCAAAAATTTTAAACCAATATTTATACTTACCAAATCAATTTTAAAGACATTTCATTCACTATTCACATTATAATCACTTTAATAAAAATCATTTATACCTGAAAAATGTCAAATGAATGCATAAATATTCATTGTAATGTCTGCAAATATCAATAATCACATGTGTGTATGCTAATATTATGCATGAGTATGAAATGCATTTTTCTAATCTCTCATTGCTATTTCTCATTTACAGAAATCTAGGATTCTAACCCTTAATATGAAAACAGGATGTTACAGTATAATTGGTGAAACAACAGAAAATATGGAGAACAACTACACTCCACGAGAACTTGTCGGACTAGATTTAAACCAATAACCTCACTACATAACTTTTGAATTAAAATATGCTTTAATTGATTTTTTGCCAATTTTTTGTGCCACTGTAGGTGAGGATCCATATGAGCATAATTTCATGTCATATGCACAGGAATGAAGCCTTATGGCATTACCAAAGATCAAATCAAATTACGAGCTTTCTTATTCTCTTTAAAGGATAATGTCAAAGACAAGTTATACTATTTGCCATTCATTAGCATTACCACATGGAATGAACTGAAGAAGAAATTTTTGGAAAAATTCTTTACATCTTCAATGGTCACTAGCATTTTAAAAGATATTTGTGGCATTTGATAACACAATAGCAAGTCGTTATATAAGTATTGGAAGCATTTTAAAAAGCTATACACTAGTTGTTTGCATCACCAAATTAGCAAATAGTTCCTAATCCAGTATTTTTGTGAAGGACTTCTACTAACTGAAAGGATTATTACCAATGCTACTAGTAGAGGAGTACTTGTTGATTAAAAAATTAGAGGTAGCTCGAGCGTTAATTGGTAATCTGACATCCATCTCTAAAAATTTAACATAATAATGGACTATTCAACTCAACGAGTTAATAGGGTAA
>JANQAP020000591.1:2119915-2131537 GCA_026874005.2 Erythroxylum coriaceum | reverse complement strand
CATCTTTACTAAATTTCCCTTCTAAAACAAAGAAGAAAGATATGGGAGTTTTTTTCTTTTCTCTTTCATTTCCTCTTTTTTTTCTTTTCCACTTTGCCATTAAACATTAGGGGTAATGTTATAAATATGTGTGGGGTTAAGGATAATTTTCGTTGTTGTGATATTGTGATATTGTGAGCAATTTATTTTGGGCTTCTTAAACACTTTCCTTTAAATTTCATAGTTATGCCTAATGTTTCTGGCAATTAATGAAATAAGATTTATTAAAGAAGAATCTTTAGCTAAACCATTTAGAATGAATCAAATTACGAGCGAAAATTGAGAATAAAATTAAGCAAGATGAAAGCTAAACATAGTGATAAGTTAAAATAGATAGACAGTTAGACAAATATAGCTAATTGATTTATGAAGTATTAAATAAGGATTAGGTGAATTTGTTTGAAATCTATAAACACTTGAGCCTTCAAGGATAGAAACATCTTACGTCTATCCAATTTTTCTTTGGTGAGTGATTCTATGTCATTTGGATACCTTCATAACTTGCATTTAACCAATTTGAATTACTATGATGCTTGTGAGCTTTAATATGACAAATTTAACCATTTAACTTAAAGCCACCTTACTTAATTGTCTTTAGTTAAGCCGTTTTGAGCCATTTTTAAAATCCCTTTTCTTTGTGTTTAAAACCCACATCATAAACCTAACCTATCATATACCATACCACCTAACTATACTTTTTAAAAAGTTATTCTTAAATTATTTAGGGAATGAAAGTAATTTTACTTTAAATTTTATTTTCTAAGCTACTCATTTTGTATTTAGCTTAATTATATATGTTGGCTACCCATTGATGCTTATTTTCATAAAAGAAAAAGAGAGAGAAAAAAATCAAGAAGAGAATAATTACAGGCATGGTATATTTACAATGGCAATGAGCACTTGCTTACTTTTTTTTGGCCTTACATTTTGATTGAATGCCTAATTAAACATATGCTATTTTAACCTATACTTTTCCCCTATCCAAACTTTAACCTAAGTCCCATTACAACTAATTAATAAAGTCCTTTTGATTTATGCGTTGTTGTGTTTATAGTGAGAAAATTTTGGTGTATGCTTAGGTTTATAATAGTATATTCCTTGTGATAAGAGTTTGAAAGTAAACATTTAGGCTTAAATACTTGTGTGAAAGAGCAAACACCATTAGGAAATTCACTAAGGGTTCATATTTTGATTAAGATTGTCTTTAATTTTGTCTATCTATATTTTTTTGGTAAAAATTAACTTAAATATATGTTAGAGATTAACTCTTATTCGGTCTAAGTCCTAAAAAGTATGTATGGTTTAGTCTTATGAGATGTGGTTAGGTCAAATAGATACAAGGTTCAATCTTATGAGAAGTGGTTAGGTTAAAAACTATTTGACTATCTTATTTTATTAGTTTCTCATTAGCTTAAGGATAAACAAAGATTAGGTGTGGGAGAATTTGATATATCATAATATTTCTTATTTTTAGCATTTAAAATCCTTCATCTTAATATGGTCAAATTTAATATTTTCCAAAAAAGATTAAATCTTAATCTAAATTTGAAAATTTTGAAATAAATGAGTACTATCACCAATAATCAAGGAGATTTGGGCTAAAAAAAGTTTTATTTTGCAAAATGGGATTGGATTATAAGAATTAAAGTGAAATCAGGAAAAAATCTTACATGATCTTAGGCATGGGCTTGCTTAATGAAAATTGCAAATTTTAGACTTTGAACTTGTAGGAGAACAATGTGTTAAAAGAGGCTTAAAGTCTTATCTTGGCTAGATTTGGGTGAAAATTAATAAAGTTATGATTTGGGGGATCTAAAGGATTACAATTACAAGATTTTTCACATAGGTTTTGAAGGCTATAAATAGAGCCAAGATGTGAAGGAGAAAGGCACCCATTTTTTAGCTATATTTTCCATCTTCTAAAAATTTCTTTTTCCTCCTTTTTTATTAGATATTAAAGTAGAAAGAGTTTAGATGCTAGTGGTAGTAATGGCCATTGTTGGCTAAGTCTTTTATTCTAATTTAAAGGAAGTGGAAGCTCTTTTGGAACTTTGAATATTGAAAGGTAATTGGATCTTATAGTGAAGTAATTCATTTACTCATATATTGAATTGCTTCTCTATGCTTCTATTTTATGGTTTTTTATTAATGTATAATATGCGTGATCAGCTTATTAGTTGAAATAATCGTTTGTTAGATTAAAAGTTGAATACGTAAAAGTTCAAGTCTTTTAATCATGTGTAGCAACTAAAGCTTTTTAATTTGTTGTGACAAAAATTATCTCTCAGGAAAAGCATTTAACTAGATTAAATGTAATCATGGATTTGTGTTGTCTTGCTTCAATGTTCTTTCTTTTCTTAAAGATTAAAATTTATATTATATCTAAGGTTGTTAAGTAATAAGGAACTCATCCTAAGGAAAGATGGACATTTAGTATCACATAAAATATATGATTGATGAAATAATATTTTGTGTCAATGATTAATAGTAGTTCTAAAAGGTAGAAGCGACTGTAAACTAAGGTTCGCTTTATTGAAAATTCTCATTTTATTACTTCCTTTATTACAAAATTTCATAACTCCCCTTTTATTAATTATTCACTTTTTTAATGATTGACGAGTTGGAATTTGTGGTGGGATCAACTTCTACTTTGCGATATTATGTTTATTTAATTATAAGAATCTAGGAATTAATTTGGGGTATCTACGACTATTCAAATAGTACTCTTTCCCCTATGGAAACTTAAAGAAAACTAAAGAATGTACAAACTAGATTCCATTAACTTACTATTCTAACTTCTAGTCTTGCTATTATAAACCTTAGATACACTAGCACCTTTTTCACCCAGATTAACAAAAAATTGGGAATAGATTCATTTGTAAAAAGCTTGATAGATGCTTGATTAATGACTCATAGGTCAGACTAATGCCACTCAATCAAGCTTATTTTGGCTTTAATATGGTCTCTTACTATTCTTTCATGAAAATTGACATTAAGTGTAGATATAAGAATTAAAGTACCCCTTTTAGATTCTTTAATTCCTCTTTAACTCATCCTCTCCTTGTTGCTATTATTAAAGAAGCAGTGAATCAAGAATTTGATGGAACCTTTGCTTATAAGGTTATACAGATGCTAAAAATCATTATATTAGGATGTAAGTCTCTATTGTAAACTAGTTGAGACCTTATCCAATTAGATAAGAGAGAAGTTTTTGATCATCTTATCAAAATGAAAGAAATCCTTAATAAGCAATTAGATGATAATCATGCTAAATCATCCTAAAATGAAGCCCTAAATAGGTACCACTTAATCCAAGAATCATACAATTCACAGCTAAGATAAAAAAGACTCTCTTCTTCTTTCATCCAGACAAATCTTTAGGACCATATGGCTTAAAGACTATGTTCTTTTAATCTATTTGGGAAACAATAGGCACAATGATTATTAAAACTATTGGGGAATTCTTTAGCTTTGATAAACTTCTCATGAAACTAAATAAAAATTATATCTTCATTGTCCTTAAGATCCCTAAGATTTCTTCTCTTAATGAATTTAGACTCATATCTTTTTGTAATATGATCTACAAAGTGATCTCTAAGATCTTAGCAAACAGATTGTTAATAACACTCCCTAACTTCATCAATCCCTACTAAGGAGATTTTGTTAAAGGAAGGAATATAAGTGACCATATAAGCCTAGTTTAGGATCTTTTTAGGGGATATGAATCCAAAAGTTCCATCAAGAGCTTTGCAATACAAATTGATTTCACCAAGGCATTTTACTCTCTCAATTGGGACTTTATCGTTAGCTCCCTGTAACTGATTGGTTACCCCAACAGATTCATGAATCGGATACAAGCTTGCATATCTTCAGTCTCATATTATATGTTAGTTAATAGAGAACCTTCAAGACTCTTTAAAGCTTCTCAAGGCCTAAGATAAAGTGATCTCTTGTCTCTTATTTGTTTAAAATAGTTATAAGGATGTTAACTAAATTGATTAACCTCAAAATCAATAAACTCTAGCTTTTAAATACCATTATAGATATGATAAGCTTAAGCTATCACATCTAGCATTTGTAGATGATCTTCTACTTTTATGTGGAGCTGATCTAGACTCTATTAATATGTTGATAGGTTCCTTGGACTTATTTAAAGGAAGTCTAGTATGAAATTCAATACCAACAAGAGTGCATCTACTTCTTAATTCGCTCTTCTGTGGTAATGAACACTCATTCATTGTTTGCAACTTAAACAAATTCCTTTCAAATACTTTGGTGTCCCTATCTCAAATAGAAGTTTGACCGTTAGGTATTGTGGCCCATTAGTCAACTCTATTGAAAGGAAATTACATTCCTAGTGCAATTGCTCATTGTTCCTCAATAATCTTTATATGCATTACTTAAAGAAGTCATGAAGACATTTGATAAACTAGTGAGAGATTTTAGAAGGAAAGATGCATTAGTAATAGTAAAATTCCTAAAGTTAAATAGAGTACCATATGTCTTCCAAAATAACATAGAGGGCTAGGAATTTGTTAATTTAGGAAAATGCCATTGGTTTTGTTGGTTAAAAGATTATGGAAGTTTTGTACTAAAAAAAGAAAAACTTTGATCGCATGGATAACACTATCACCTCAAAGGGCAAAAATTTTGGATAGTGCAAGCTAATCCAAATTATTTATACACCTTTTAACAAAGTTTACTCACCAGAGGCTTTATGCAAAACCACGTTAAGTAGATAGTTAAAGATGGAAAAGACATTAATTTTCTATCTGATAGTTGTCACAATCTTAGACCTTTATACAAGCCTAGAGATTTTAATATGGTTAAAGTAGTTGTCCCAAAATGTGCCAAGGTGTGAAGTAATGCAGAACAATTCATAGAAATGGCCATTTCACTCAACTAGGGCATTATAAGACATCATGAATAAGTTTCTAAGCACTCTAGATCTTTCTAACCCTAATAGAACACAATGGAGTCTTCATATATCAAAGGAATTTAGAAATTGCTCATACAGGAAACTCTTAATGAGACCTCAACCTACTTTGTAAACTCATAAACAAATATGGAGTTCTTCTTTCTCACACTCACATTCCTTTATTCGCTGATTAGCTAGCCTTTTCAAACTTGGTACAAGGGATAAACTCAAATTTCCTTTAAATAGTCCTCTATATGCACTTTGTAATATAAAGCAGAAGTTTCATAAACATCTTTTTTTTCAAGTGCTCCTTCTTATATTCATTCTGGAACTACCTCTTGCTCTTGTTCAACCTTGCTTACTGATACACAAACTAGACCAATATCTTATTATAGACTTCTTCTGTCAAGTTAACTACTAAAGGAGAAAGGCAACTGTTTACAATTGCATTTAGTATGATTATATATCACATATGGAAGGAAAGGAATATCAAAATCTTTGGAAGCGACTCAGGAAAGCAAGAGTTCAATCTCATTAAGTTCATTCTCAAGCTCAAACTTGCTTCCTTGGCTCGGACATCATTTAATATTTGACACTAGACATGCAAGCTAAATTATCCATATAACTCTTTTAAACATAAGGACATTTACATTTAGCAAGTTTAATTTTTTCTCTAATTTGTCCTCTACAACCTTTTGTTATGTTATGGTACTTTACATTAGTTATTTGTACATTGATTTTGCTACTTATTTAATATATTTACCTTTAATTTCTAAAAAAAGTTAAAATGGTTACTCAACTTGAAAGGTTCAATAATCAAACTTCTAAATTTAGTTTCTTATTTATGTAAGTAACACAAAACTTACAATAAAAAAACACCAAAAATATAATTTGAAGAATTAATCCAATTAGTAAGAAGGAGAATTTCTTTTTTTACGTAAATAATAAATAGTACTAAGAACGTCACACTTTTATGCTTCGTTTGACAACCAATAATTAAAAAAAGGAACAAAAATGGAAAAAGTGAATGGGAATAAAAAACAAATTATTGATCATGCATGTTTGTTTTATTTAATATATAATTGCTGAAAATGAGATTAAATATATTAATAGTTATTTTAGTATTTGATATCAAATATTATAAATGGTAATAAAGAAATTTCTACTCATATTTTATTCCTATATCATTTATTTTGTAAATAATTAAATAATTTATCAAAATTGTTTTTCAAAATCTCAATAAATTACTAAAATTTAAACAATTATGAATAATTTTTTATAAGAATAAATTAAAGAATTATAAAAATTTCTTTTCCTAATATACCATTAACAAAATAAAATAAGGTAATTGTAAAATAAATTAAATAGAAAAGACTATTAATTTATAAAGTGATATGGGATTTTGATAATAATATCATAATAAGTATTAATAAAAACAATGCATTGTCTAAGTAAATAGAGTCATCTTAAATTCTTAAATAAATTATATGATATTATGTGATTATTAAAATGGCTTTAGCATGTTTCAAATAAACAACACTTTGTAATCATCAGACAAATGAAGCATATTGATGTTTAATTTCCAAAAGGTTTTTTTATATTGTTGATAACTCCAAAAGTTTTTGCATCAATTGGATACATACTCTTCTTGCACTTTGTTTTTCTAATTTTAGATGGTGGGCTACATTACTCCAATCAAGCCTATTTAAAAAGGTGTCTTCTTAAACCCACTAAGCACCTTCTCTTTCTTTTTTTTGATTCATATAAAAATAGTGTAAAATAAAAAAATGTTCTAATGTGATTGGTCATAAGAAATAATATAAAAGATGTATAATGATAATCGAAGAGTTATCAATCAAGTAGAGGTTTATTTTCATTTCTCTTGCTTTTTCTTTTATTTGCTTTTGCCCTACATTTTCTAGTTATATAAACTATACTTTCTTTTATTCTTCTTTCCTAATTTTTAATATAGTAATCTCAAAACTTCTTTTAATTGTAATATGTATTATTTTATCAAAAAAATAAATGAGAAGAAGAGTAGAATAAAGTAGATTTTAGAAACCACAAATGGTATAGAGAAACCAAATAAGAGGGAAACAAGCGAAATGAAAATAGGCTTCTAATTGATTAATTACTCTTTAAGTATTGTAATATATCTTTTATATCATTCTCATGGCTAATCACATTTGAACCTATAGTATGTCTATCTATTTTATAATATTTCTATATGCATAAATGTGTCCTCCTTTAACAATCTTGTCCACAAGATTGGAAATGAAAGTTGAAATAAGTTGCCACTTCTAGGATAAAAAATTAAGATGATATTGTTAGCTCAAGGTTTATGATTAACGATTTTGATGATAACTGTATAATATTTCAAAATTCAAATTGGATTTATTTCTTTGTACAATTAACAGTCTTATTCTCAAAAGAAAATAAAATCATAAGAAATACTTTTTCTTTTACAGGAGCTTTCTTTATGAACTTACCTTATTAGAAATGATTTATTTGAAAGGATCCTAGTAATTATAAAGGTCATATATTAGCTCTGTGATTACTAGAAGACTTTTGGCAAAAATGACATCGAAGTTATTCAAACTCAAATTAATCCAGTTGACTAAGGATACAAGTGAAGCAATAACTAATTGAAGAAATGCCTATTTAAGGAAGAGCCAATGCAACTGTGAAACAAGAACTGAACAATACAGAAGCTTACGAAGCTATATTTTCAAAATTCATCAAAAGCATATACATTTTTGAAAGGGATATCTTTGTAAAAATTCTCTTGTTTGTTAGAAAGTGAAATTCTATTAAAAGAGATTACTGAAGCTCATAACGAGCAAACCCCGTTTTTTATTTTGAGAGCTTGTAGAGACTAGAGAAATACTACTAGTGTGGAAGATTGAAAAACCTTGAAAAACATTAACTTGTGAGCTTGGAGAGGCTCATCAAATTACTACTTGATTTTATAGTGAAACACTCAAGTTGGATACTTAGGAACTAGACGTAGGCTTAGGTTGTAAGCCAAAAAAATATAAATCAACTGTGCCCTTCTTTTCTCTCTCTCTCTCTCTCTCTCCTTATCTTTTATATTTCCATATTATATTGTGTGTGTGTTTATTTCAGTAAGAGCCTCCTTCACTTTTATAATAAGTTCGTTATGTTTTCAACTTGCTAACGGTTCCTTTCATTTTAACAGGCGTCTTCTTTTTATTGTTTTTCAACGGGACTTATACTTTAGCAAGGTCCTGTCAACTAACAAGCTGCTATCATTTAATAGGCACCTATTGTTTTAATTTTTAACCAGCTTATGTCTTTATACTAATTGAAAATAACTGACAAAATTTTTTTAAGTCACACACAATTCACCCCCTTCTTACGTATGTTTGCTTTATCAGATGTTTACACCCTTTACAGTCTAAATAATAGGTACTTCCCTTTTGGTTTTTCTATACTCTTCAAGATATTAAATTTAGACAAGACGACATCTATTATATTAATAATTTCATCATTATCATTATTAAATGCTTCTTATCACATGTCTCGTTCGTATTCATCTTGTTAAAATTGTTATAAATGAATAACATGCTCTTTTAGCATTTCAATATACACCGAAATGTCATCCAAGTGTACCACAACATATTTATCCAAGAAGGGTTGCAATACTTGATTCATAAGGGTGTAAAATGTGACAAATGCTTTCGTAAGTCCAAAAGGCATAACTAAGAACTCAAAGGAATTGTACCTCATAGTATAAGTGGTCTTAGGCACATCTCCCTCCAGTTCCTTACTTGGTAGTACATGATTTTAAATTAGGCTTAGTGAACCATCTCACTTTACCAAGTTTATTGAATAAGTCAGTGATCAATGGAATAGGATATTTTTTCTTCATCGATATTTTATTAAGTTCCTAATAATTAATGCACAATTGAAGAGACCATCATGCTTTTTTTAATAAAAGTATTGGTGCACCATATAAAGCTTTTGAAGGTTAGATATAACCTATATCTAACCACTCTCTAAGTTGTCTCCTCGACACTTTAAGTTCAAAAGGAGTCATACGATAAGGTACTATAACAAGTAGGATAGTGCCTTGCACCAACTTGATATATCATTTTGATAGGAGCTTCGTTGGTAATTTCGAAGGCATAACATCCTTGAATTCCTCAAGGACGTGAGAGATTCCTTTGGGTAACTCCTTTAGTCATAATTCTACTTCTTCTTCCTTTAACACCACCAATAAATGGGTTGCTTCTTTTTTATGCCTTTAGAGAGTTGCATGGGCAATAATTGCTTACTAGGTATGCTTCCTTCTCTTGACAAAGGTACTATACATATATTCCTTTCCTCCAAGATACATCATGGTGTTGGCAAAAAGAATAGGCATGACCCTTACACGTTTTATGAATTCTATATCAAGCACCATAGGAAAATCATATTCTTATAACTAATCATATTTAAATATGTAGTATGTTTATATTATATTATCTTTATATGTATCATTTTCTAACTGCATTATTATTCTTCTTGTTCTTTAACAAGACGTCTTTGTGTTTGGTCAAAGACCGAAACTTTTCCACTGTTGAAGGACTGATATTCTCAAAAGAAAAACAGGATATTGGACTAGCTCGCATAGCTTTATGGACTAGCTCGCATAGCTTTATGTTTGAATGAAATAATTCTTCTCTGCATCTATAAAAAGAGTTAGGGATCAGAATAAAATTAAAATTGGGATTTTAAGGATATTTCTGAATTGTAAGATAGAAGAGCCTGATCATGCTGGTTTTGTAAGACTCACTGTTATTATGCCAATGGTGGAAATACAACGGGCACTTCAAGCGGGACACGCAGATCAACCCTCCGAAAGAGACTGGCCAGACAACATTATTGAAGGTAAAAAGACAAAAGCTTTGAGACCCGACAAAACATATAATATAGAAGAAAGATAACAACTTTCTTCTGGTTTTAAAAATCAAGCACATAGGAAAGAAGCCAAGGAAAGATTATAACGTTAAGAGGAGGAAAAAGAAAGTAGAGACGGAAAGATGGAAGTGCCGCAAGAAGACGAAGAGTATAACTGGAGAGAAGTTAGATTGCCATTACTAATCCCAGTTGTACCAGAGCCAGAGTTAGATAGAGAGACAGGTGACAGAAGAAGAGGCAGAGACATTGTTATAGCCATTGATCATGGACCAAACAGCAAACATGCTTTTTACTGGGCTTTGATTCATTTCTGCAGGCTAGCTGACACAATTCATCTTGTTCATGCTGTTTCCAGTAAACTCTGATACATATCTAGCTAGGTTTTTTGGCTTTCACCATTTTCTGTATGAGTTAATATAAGATGATTCCTTCTGGGTTTTTGCAGGTGTGGATAATGAGGTAGTTTATCAGGCGACTCAGAAGCTCATGGAACAGCTTGCCGTGGAGGCTTTTCAGGTTGCAAGGGTAAGCAAACTTCTTGTTTCTTTCAGTATGAACCTCTTCTCTTATCTTCTTGTTAAATGTACTCGTGATAGAAGAACATAATATTTTGTCCACACTTATAGTATGTAAGAACGTATTTACTTGCAAAATCTCTCATTTGCTGTTGGGGTAAACACTTTTTAAGAGCTTGCTAAAATGTAAGATGATAAATAATTGGGGTAAGCTACACTTAGACTCCATATATCTACAAATTAACTTCCTCCTTGTTTCGAAATGCTATTTGAAGTCAAACAATCTAAAACTTGTCCTTCCAAGGAATTAGGTGAGAAGCGTGGCTAGCATTGTGGAAGGTGATGCAGGCAAAGTAATATGCAAGGAAGCAGCAAAGTTGAAGCCCGCAGCTGTGGTTATGGGTACCAGAGGCAGAAGCATAGTTCAAAGGTACCTCTTCTCTGTCTTTTTCTTTATATACCTTTCTGTCTCATATTGTATTCCTGCAGTGTTCTGCAGGGAAGTGTGAGTGAGTATTGCTTCCACCATTGTAAAGCGGCACCTGTTATAATCGTTCCAGGAAAAGGTCTTGCTTTATCGTATTGTTGAATTAAAATTAGTATATTACTATCGAGCTTTATGTTAAGGCGTGCCTAATCTTCATTTTGGGTCTGTAGATGCCGGAAATGAATCTCTGGTATGGTGAAAGTGACAAGATCATCTGACACTTGGGAGTCGTGGATCTGTGCTGTATTTCTTTAGCTGCTTGATGGTTTGCATAGAGTTTTCCGTGCCTCCATTACTCCGACAGAGTGACACTTACAATCGTATTAAGCTATAAGCATTTTTAGTTATATGTAAATAGCATGGAGCTTGATGTGTCTCAGATTGGTGTTCAAAATTTAGTTGTTGTAAGCTATATTTAAGCTCTTCTCTTGGGAGTGGATGATTATATTGTAGAATGGAGGAAAATCAGACCTTGGAGGCTGCATACTAGTGTAGCTGGAAGACAACAAGGAAGGGTCTATAATAAGAGTTCCCCTGCAGATGCCAAAAAAAATGCGACTGACCAAGGAGCACAATAGGATTTCTGATTGTTGCAGGAAATTGCATTAACCAAGAATACTGTTAGGTGTTTTTATTGAAACATACGAGGAAGTATAAGAAGAAAAAACATAAAAGATAAACCAGAATACATTGGACTTGGAATCATACGACTTCTTATTTATTGCTGGATATTTATAAAG
>JANQAP020000591.1:2108247-2119815 GCA_026874005.2 Erythroxylum coriaceum | reverse complement strand
GCATAAACAAAAACAAAAACAATCAAAAGAGAAATAACAAATAACACCAGAAATTTGGTAATACAGTTCGACATATCGTGCCTAACAGTTCGACATAATAATAGACTTCAATTGTTCACCAGCTGAACTGATTTATAGCTACTCCAGAATCAGACCATGGCTGCTTAATTTACAATCGACAGAACATACAAGCAGTCCTTAATTAACTTCTAGCTGAAAACTAATGTATAAAGAGAGAGACACTCGCAACCGTATGCTACTCTAATAATCCAATATCAAAAACAAGAGTCCCAAGGTTCTTCCCTTACGTAAATCATCCAGCTTCAACAATTCCAATTAAATCATGTGAGACACGACATACACCATGCACTCAAAAATCAAAAGACACTCATGTGTCTTTCAAGCATAAGCCAAGGAGGACAAGTCTTGATCCAATAAACAATTAAACCACCGTTTATATCCAACCCACAAAAAAAAACACAAGCACACCTTCAGCTATGTTTTTTCAATATATAATTGACGCACTCTATGCAGTTGACCCAACACCCTCTAGATTCACTTCAGCCATCATGGAGACATATAAGATACACACTATAAAAAGCCACACTCCAACACGTAAAACCTATTCACTTAGTTCCTATCCCAAAAATCTAGTAGTGCGTATATTAATCACTAACGTGATAATAATAGACTTCAATTTTGTGTAGGATTCTTTCACAACTATAAGTGTAGCAACCACATATCTTTGAATCTAAATCCAATTAATATCATATATGTCCAATTAATAGATAAGATGCCAAAAGTAAAAAAAAGATATATACTATATATCTCTTAACATAATTGAATATGAATTCAAGGCGAAGAGAGAAGAATCCAACATAAAGAGCACCAAATGAAGAATTCTAAGATGTAAGTGTTGGAAGCTAAACTTATTTATTTAATTTAGTTTTGATTTAGTTTTGTTTATTAGAAGTTGAATAGTTTGTTTTGCTTTAATTAGATCTTGAAGTATGTGTTGATGAGTTGTTATATATATTAGTTTTCTGTTTAATGGAATTTAAAGAGAGTTAATTTTATCAGTTCAAGTCTCCTCAACTTCCCTATCTTCCTCTGTTTTTTTCTTCCTTTCTAACAAATTGGTATGAGAGCCTAGTTCAATATGAACTATGAACAATAATATGCTTCCTTTCCAATTTCCTAAACTCATCAAAGAAAACTATGATAACTGGTGTATTTGAATGAAAGCATTGTTGGGCTCGCAAGATGCATGGGACGTTGTCGACAAAGGCTATGAGCAGCCAGAGGATGAAGCCTCTTTGAGTCAGACACAGAAGGAAACATTGCAAAAGGCAAGGAAGAAAGATTAATAGGCTCTTACTCTTATTCATATATGTTTGGATGAGAGTATGTTTGAAAAGGTTGCAGCTGCTGTTACTGCAAAGCAAGCATAGGAGATTCTTCATAATTCATTTCAAGGCATTGACAAAGTTGTGAAAGTTTGAATTCAAATTTTGATACATGAGTTTGAGTCCTTGAATATGAAAGAATTTGAATCAATATCAGATTATTTTACAAGATTGTTGGTGACTGTCAATTAGATGAAAAGACATGGAGAAAAAATGAAGGATGTTCGTGTTGTCAAAAAAATTCTCCGTTCGCTAGTTCCCAAATTTGATCATGTGGTGGTTGCAATAGAAGAATAAAAGGATTTCGATTCGATGACTGTAGATTAACTAATGGGATCATTACAGGCTCATGAAGAGAGGATGAAGAAGAAACAAGAATCTGTTGCTGAAGTTCTTTAAACAAAACTGAACTTATATGATAAAGACAAATCAAGTTCAGTTCGAGGAACAGGGAGAGGCAGCCATCGCGGTCAAGGTTATGGTCGAAGGACATATGGCACCAGTCAAGGAAGAGGCAGAGGAGGAAGAGGCACTTCTAATGATAATGAATCAGAACGACGACAACAAAATACAAGAGGATGTGGAAGAAGAAATTGGTGGATAAGAGGTGACAACAGAAAGTCAAGAGTTCGTTGTTACAATTGTCAAAAGCCAGGTCATTACGCATCCGAATGTAGAACCAATGCAACAAGAGAGGAGGTTAACTATGTTGATGTCGAAGATGAAGAGGAATCATCTCTGTTGCTGACCTGTATTGGAGATAAAAATCAGAATTCATGGTATCTCGATAATGGAGCAAGCAATCACATGACTAGTAATAAAAATTTATTTTATAGACTTTATGAATCTGAGAGGGGAAATATTTCTTTTGGTGATGAAACTAAAGTACCAATAATTAGAAAAGGTGATATTCTTGTCAAATTAAGGACTGGAGATTTTGATTTTATTTCTCAAGTTTATTATGCTCCAAAGTTGAAATCTAACATTCTGAGTTTAGGACAACTTTTGGAGAAGGGATATGAAATTAATATGAAGAATTGTGAGTTGAATATGAAGGGAAAAGAGGCAAGTTGATAATGAAAGTTCCAATGTCGACGAACAGAATGTTTAAACTTCAACACAATACTGATACTGCTGCATGCTTAAAAGCATCTACAGCAAATCCTTCTTAACTATGGCATTTACGGATGGTTCATCTTAATTTTGGAGATTTGAAGACATTGTCTAAGCAGAAAATGGTCACTAGATTGCCTTACATAAATCTACAGCATCAGATTTATGAAGATTGCATGTATGGGAAGCAATTCAGGAAAAGCTTTCCTAAGGAGTCATTCACTAGAACCACAAAACTGTTGGAATTGGTGCATGCAAACGTTTGTGGGCCAATATCGACTTCTTCTTTTGGCAAGAACATGTATTTTATGTTAATTATTGATGATTTTAGTAGTAAAACTTGGGTTTATTTCTTGAAGGAGAAATTAGAAGCTTTTGAAATGTTTAAAAAATTTAAAGCGCTGGTGGAGAATGAAAGCAGTTATGAGAACTAATCGAGGAGGGGAATTCACCTCCAATCAGTTTAGCACCTTATGTGAATCTCAAGGCGTTCGACATCTACTAACAGTTCCAAGATTACCTCAGCAAAATGGCATGGTGGAGAGGAAAAACAAAACAATTTTAAACATGGCACAAAGCATGTTGCGAAGTCAGTTAATGCCGAAAGAATTCTGGGCAGAAGCAGTGACATATGCAGTGTATTTATCCAATTGAAGTCCCACAAAAGGATTATTGAAAGCTACTCCGCATAAGACATGGAATGACAAGAAGTCAAGTATGGCTCATTTGCGAGTGTTTGGTAGTATTGCTTACACTCATGTTCCTGATGAAATAAAAACCAAATTGGATGATAAAAGCAGAAAGCTCATTTTTTTTGGATATGTTGCAAGTTTAAAAGGCTACAAGCTTTATAACCTGATCAATAAAAGAAACGTGATCAGTCGAGATATGGTATTTGATGAAGATAACTCTTGGGACTGGAATGTTAAAAATGAAGATTATAATTTCCTTCCTTTCTTTGATGATTTGAATCAAGATGAGGTTCAAGGAGATATAATGATTCAGCCACAAACTCCTCCTTCCACACTGCCAACAGAATAATGAGTTTTTTCTCCTCAAAGTTCTACTAAAAGATCTCCGTGGATGAGAAACTTAGCTGATATTTATTTAAGAACAGAAGAAGTTGAAGCAGATGAATGTATTTTATTTTGTTTGTATGTAGATTTTGAATCAATCGTTTTTAAAGATACAGTAAAAGATCAGAAGTGGAGGACTGCCATGGATGAAGAAATTTGAGCAATTAAACAAAATAAAACTTGGGAGCTAAAATCTCTTCCAAAGGAGAAGAAGGCCATTCCCGTAAAGTGGATTTATAAAGTTAAAAAAAATTCACAAGGGGAAGTGGAACGATATAAAGCTCAGCTTGTTGCAAAAGGTTTTACTCAAAGAGCAGGAACTGATTATGAAGAAGTTTTTGCTCCAGTTGCTCGTTTGGAGACTATTGGATTGATTATTACTTTGGCAGCACAAAACAAATGGAAAATTCATCAAATAGATATGAAGTCAACATTTTTGAATGGACATCTAGAAGAAGAAGTGTACATAGAACAACCATTAGGTTACAAAGTTCAAGGCCATTAAGACAAGGTGTTGAAGTTGAAAAAAGCTTTATATAGTCTTAAGCAGGCCCCAAGGACTTAGGGTACTTGGATTGATGAATATTTTCTTCAAAATGGCTTTATGAAATGTCCTTATGAGCATGTTCTATATGTAAAAAGGATTGGAGATGGAGAAGTGATGTTCGTTTGTTTGTATGTAGATGATTTAATCTTTATAGGTACAAGTTCGAAGATGCTCAATGAATTCAAAAAGAAGATGGCACAGGAGTTTGAGATGACTGACTTGGGACTAATGACTTATTATTTGGGTATTGAGGTGAAGCAAGGAGATGATGGTATCTTCATTTCTCAAAATGCTTATACTGAAAGAATTTTGAAAGAATTTAAAATAAAACAATGCAATTCTGTTACTACTCTAGTGGAGTGCGGACTAAAGCTCACAAAGTTTGATGGTGGTGAGGTTGTAAATCTAACTTTATTTTCAAAAATTATTGGAAGTTTAAGGTTCTTGACTTGCACTAGACCTGATATATTATATGGAGTTGGAATTATAAATCATTTTATGGAAGCTCCAAGTTTAACTCACATGAAGGTTGCAAAAAGGATTTTGTGGTATATCAAAGGAACTGCAGATTATAGGTTATTTTATGCTGCAAAAAGTGACTTCAAACTTGTTGGATACAGTGACAGTGACTGGGGTGGAGATATTGATGATAGGAAGAGCACATCAGGTTTTGTATTTTTTCACGGGAAATTCAGCTTTCACTTGGAGTTCGAAGAAGCGGCAGATTGTAGCTTTAGCCACCTGTGAAGCAGAATATATGGCAGCTGCATCTTGTGTTTCTCATGAAGTTTGGTTAATGAGGTTGTTTGAAATGCTTGGAGTTATTCAAAAAGAGGATACTGAGATCTTGGTTAGTAACAAATTAGCAATTGCTTTGGGAAGAAATCCTATTTTTCATAATAGGAGCAAGGATATTGATACGAGATATCATTTTATAAGAGAGAGTGTCAACAAAGGAGAAGTGGTTCTCAAGCATGTGAAGAGTGAAGATCAAATTGCAGATATTTTTACTAAAGCCTCAAAGTCTGAAATCTTCTGTAGATTAAGAGCATATCTTAGAGAAACAAAGGAACAAGTTTAAGGAGGGGTGTTGGAAGCTAAACTTGTTTATTTAATTCAGTTTTGATTATTAGAAGTTGAAGAGTTTGTTTTGCTTTAATTAGATCGTGAAGTATCTGTTGATGAGTTGTTATATATATTAGTTTTGTGTTTAATGGAAGTTAAAGAGAGTTAATTTTATTAGTTCAAGTCTTCTCAACTTCTCTATCTTCCTCTATTTTTTTCTTCCTTTCCAACAGTAAGAACCTGCCAACCAAATCCAATACTAGAAATCACTATATATTTTTTTTTTCTTTATGGGGGTTAAATCTATTGAATTATATAAGACAAACACTAAGAATGAGTAATATGTTGGAAACGTTATGAGGAAGATGGAGAGTACAACTGGCAAGACGTGAAATTGCCTTCTTTTATCCTAGTGGTTTCAGATCCTCAGCTTGAGAGAGAGACATGAGAAAGGAGAGGTGGAGACATAGTTTTAGCGATTGATCATGGACCAAGTAGCAAACTTGCATTTAATTGGACCTTAACCCATTTTTGTCGCTTGGCTGACACTACCTACCGTGTGCATGCTGTTGTAGGTGCAAATCTACTTACCCACAGTAGATACTATTAGAGTATCACTAACTATGAAAATGTTAAAGGGTTTATAAGTGGTAACGATCAACTATCTAAATGACCTGTTCTAGTCATTTTAATAATAATTGAACTAAGCCCAATTCTAATATGGTATCAGAGCCGATGATTTGGTCCGATTACCACTGCCTTTATTTCAAGTGACAACTAGATGTCCAGTCCTAGTTGTACTTGAAGAGGAGTATTAGAGTATCCCATATTGACTAAGCATGAAAATATTAAAGGGTTTATAGGTAGTAAGGGCCAACTATCTAAATGACTAGTATGGTATCAGAGCTGACGGTTTGGTTTGGTTACCATTACGTTTATTTCAAGTGACAACTGGATGTCCAATCACAGCTGCACTTGAGGGGAGTATTAGAGTATCTCTTATTTACTAAGCATGAAAATGTTAAAGGGTTTATAAGTGGTAAAGATTAACTATCCAAATGAATAGTTCTGGTCATTTTGAAAATAGTTAACCTAAGTCTAATTCTAATAAATACAATCTTAAAACTATCTTTAGTTGTCATGAGCAGACAAAGTTTCAAAATTTTATTTATAGGGAGCTAATTGTGTTTGAATTGAATAACGAATTAGAGCCAACGTTTGAGTCAGGCTCATTATCATTGATTTTTTTTTTAATTTGTGCAGATATGGGAAATACAATCGTTCATGAAGAGGCTGAAAGGCTCATTTTTAATCTTGCTGCTGAGGCTCTGCAGGTGGCCATGGTCAGTAATCTTTTCCTCCAATGTCTTACTTGATGGATTTTGCTCTTACTTACATAACTTGGTATTAATCTAATCGTTTGAGACAGTCTATGATGTCTGAATAGTGCTCATGACAAACTAGCACACCAAAAGTATACTGAGTCACGTATCGTGTTGAATTATATTTATCACTAATGAATCATATCTGAATTCACATTCAGGAACAGGCTCTCAAAGCTGCCTATTTACAGCGCCTGGTTGGTAATCGTTCGTTGTTTGTATTAGAGTGTTTCTTATACAAAATTCTGAAAACTGTCACTTCGTGTTTTATGTTTGTTTTTCCGATTGATTAGATGCATATTTACCAACCACATTTGAGTGGTTACTAACTCGTGAAATTTCTTCCGTGGACTCTAATTTTGGTGTTCTGAAGGAGCTACGACTGACATTATCTTGACCATTTTAACTACTTTAATATCATGTCGACGTTTTGAATATATGGTTTACCGTCAGAAATTGTCTGGTCTTCATTCGCTGGTATTGTGCATGGAATACCAGGTAAAGTTATTTGCATAGAAGCAAACAGATTGAAACCTGCAGCTGTAGTTACAGGCTCCAGGGGCAAAACATTTATTCAAAGGTTTGTTCCTTTTCATGTCTACTTTCACATTCACTCTCCCCACTCTATCGTTCTATCTGTTTGATTGATAAAAGAACATCTTCCTGATATTTTTCTATTGCAATTACAGTAAATAAACTCCTCCTTGTACGAAATCATCTTAGTTTAGATAAAATCATATATAATAACCATTTAGTTTAGATAAATCTATATTCACCGTATCTCAAACTGTGTATAATTACAATGTACATTATAAAGCAAAATACATAAGAAATTACATTTTTTTCAATCTCTTAGCTTTATTCTCTTTCATAGTATTAGAGCCTACCTGAGCCAAGTCCTAATATTTTTTTAACCACTACTACATCTATCATCATAAACATAGCTCTACTACATCACTATACTTATCATCGCAATGCATATTGCAAACACCTTACTACCTATTACTAACATCACCAATTTTATTACAACTACTCTCGACAACAACAACTATCTCATCTGGCAAAATCAACTCGAAGCAGTACTACTTGCTTGTGACTTAATCGGGTATATCAAGGAATCTATCACTCCACCATCCAAACATCATGCATCAACTAATGAAACTTCGTCCCCTTTAGTAGAATTTCTAGAATGGGAAAAATAGGACAAATTAGTATACTACTGTCTCACTATAACATTTACCTCCATAATCGTGTCTCTTGCTCTCGACTATGATACTGGTCGAATTCTCTGGACAGCCCTGAAACTCACTTTGTTAAATAAACTACAACTCAAAGATCTCTTCTTCGTCGTCGCCTTCACACCGGCCGAAAGGGCGATTACACCGTTACTGCTTATCTTATGGACATTGCAACTATAGCTAAAGATCTGGCAGTCAAGGAGACCCAGTCTCATCGACACACCTAGTCCTCTTCACCATCAACAAACTTGCCCCTTAATATGAATCTTTTGTCACCACAATGGAGAATTGTGAAACACCTCCTTCCTTCTCCGAGTTGTGAGCAAAATTGTTGCTTCACGAACATCTGTTCTCCCTCCATCAAATTCGAACTGAAATGGCCTTTACTGCTCAATGTAGACGTTACCCCTTCCCTCACGGCAATGGCAGCAGATCTGGTTCGTACAACCAGCTTAATGAGTGTGGGGAACAACTAGAACACTTCAGGTCTTCTCTTAATCAAACCTAGTTTAGGCCGTTATATAAGTTTTCAAGCCTTGGCCCAGATCATCCCATCCAAACCTAGCTGCCAGACCAAGCCCACCAGACCCGTTATAACCAGCTCAATCCACACCTCTAATAGCCCAACCCCTACACCCCAACTCAATTACGCGATTCAAACCTATATCCCAATTCCATGTTTCGAGCCAAATTTAATTCCCAACCTCCAAAATGTCAAATTTGTAAAAAATTTAGTCACATAGCCACTATTTGTCGTTTTTTGCTACATGCAATCTTGAAACAATTTTTCTAATCCTTTTTATGACTAATCACAAATTAAACCATCCTTCTCTGAATTACACATTAATCCTTCACCAAATTCCTCTACTTATTCCCCCAACGAAATTACTGAATGACTTTCAAATACTAGTGCTTCTTTCCAAATGACACCCAATAACAATATTGTTGACTCTATTCAACCGTAACATGATACTGATCAAGTAGTTGTCGGTAATGGTACTACTCTCCCTATAACCTCCAAAGTTTCCTTATCTTTATATACAAATCTTCGACCATTATACTTAAATAAGATTCTCATTGTGCCTAAACTTATTGCCAATTTACTTTTTGTTGCTCAATTTGTTAAAGAAAATTAATGTTTAATTGAATTTAATCTCCCTGGTTATGTTATGAAGGACCTTTCCACTAAGTTTCCACTTCTTGCGGGAAACATCCACAATAATCTCTACCTTTCAAGATTCTTCTCAATTTCACAATCCTATGGCTTTTACTGCTTAACATGCTTCTTTACGCCTCTCGAATCAACATTTTGTTCATCCATGTAATTAGATTTTTTAAAAATTATTTATGTCTGATCCATTGTCTCGTACCCATCTTCATTATAATTCATGTCTTTAAAGCAAAAGTTGTCGTCTCCCTTTTTTTACATCCAATAGAGTATGTACTACACCTCTTCAACATATTTATTGCAACATTTGAGACCATCATCTTTGTTATCACTTTCTGGTTCATGATATTTTATAATTTTTATTTATTATTTTAGTCGTTACACTTGGATTTTTCCTCTAGATTATAAGTCTCAAGCAAAAATCGAATTGTTTCAATGTAATGGAGCTTTTGAGCTCATCAAAGGATCATTGTTACCATTCTCACCACTAACGCCACTTCTTTTTGTATTTCTTATCTTTACACCCTACAATAAAATGGTTTTGCTAAAAATTCATCACATAACTAAAGCAGGAATCACCCTTCCTATTCATAACTCTCTTTTAAAGCGATTTTATTATAAAGCATTTTCCACTGTTTTTTACCTTCTAAATCTTTCACCATCATCTACCTTGCATTTCAAATCTCCTTATGAAATGTTTAATTCTTCTCCCAATCTTAATCATCTTTGTGCTTTTGGTTGCATATGATATCCTGTTTTTGCTCACACTAGAACTAATAAACTTAACAAAATTCATTCCATGTGTATTCCTAACTTCACCTCCAATTATATAGGATACAAATGTTTTGATCCCTCCACAAATAAAATTTATAATTTTCGATATGCTAGATTTCTTGAAACTCAATTTCCTAATCTCTAACCAAACTCCTTTTCCTCTTCTACCACTTCTCTCTTTTTACCATTACAATTTAATTTGTCATCTTCTCCTCCACCACCTTTTCGTTCTCCCTTCTCATAGGTCTCGACTACTTCTGCCTCACCTATACCTCCTATACCCTGTTTCCTTCCTATTCCAGTTATTCCTAAATCATCAACCTCATCTTCTCATCCAATGTTCACTCAGACTCATGATCATACTTGACCTCTAAAATCTTTTCTTAAACACATTACTTACAACACCATTGCTCCCACGCCTCTTGATCTAAAGCCCACTTCTTTCTCTCATGCAAACAAATTTCCTCACTGGCGATAATCCATGCTTAATAAGTTCAAAGCTCTCTGTTCCAACAATATTTGGTCCCTTATTCCCCCTCTTCCAGGCGCAAATATTGTTGGCTATAGGTGGGTATTCCATATAAGGCTTAATACTGATGGTTCCCTAGATTCCTATAAAGCACGCCTGCTTGCTAAAGGTTATCATCAATCACTATTCTTAGTTATACTGACACATTTAGTCCGGTTATCAAACCAACCACCATTCACTTCATTCTTACACTTGCTTTAGCTAAAAACTAGTCCATTCGTTAGCTTGATGTTAACAATGCTTTTCTCCATGGCAATTTACAAGAACCTGTTTTTATGCAACCACCATTTGGTTTTGTTCATTCTTATCATCCTCATTATGTGTGTCATCTACACAAAGCTCTTTATGGTCTTAAACAAGCTCCTAGAGCTTGGTTTCATCGTTTAAATTATAAACTTATTGACCTTGGGTTCACTTTATCCAATTAGCTGATATCTCTCTATTTAATCACTCCATATCAACTTACACCACCTTTCTCCTTATTATGTGGATGACATCTTAGTGATTGGTTCTTCATAACAGTTCATTCAGACCATCATTGATGCCCTTTACTCTACTTTCACCATAAAAGATTTATGTCCTCTTCACTACTTTCTTAGCATTGAAGCCACATTTACACCCACTAGCATTCTTCTCACACAATCTAAATGCACTCGTGACCTTCTTCATCGCATATACCTTAACTCTTCCAAACCTGTATCCACACCCATTACCCCCTCTCTACCACTTTTTAAAAATCATGACTTTCCTCTTGCTAATCTTACTAAATATTGTAAGAATGTTAAAGCACTTCAATACCTTTTTCTAACTAGAACACATATCCAATTTGTTATTAACAAAGTTTTACAATTTTTACACTGACTTACTGCTGTTCACTTGATAGCGATTAAGCCTATTCTTTGGTATGTTCACTCTACCTCATCCCATGACCTTCACTTAATCAAACCTTCTACCTGAACCATCACTGCTTACTCTGATGCTGATTGGGCTAGGTGTCCTGATGATTGTCGATCTACATCTAGTTATTACATTTTCTCTGGCTTCTCTTTATTTTCTTTGAGTTTTAAGAAATGACCTACTATGGTCAGATCTACTACTGAAGTAGAATACAGGAGCATTGCTCTAGCTATTGCTAAACTATGTTCACTTAACACTCAACTTGGTGAACTTGGATTCTTTGATATTAAACTACTTTTGTTGTAACACCCCACTCCCGCTGGACCCGAACCCGATATCGATAGTGATATCCGAATCCGTGCCCCGCGAGGGT
>JANQAP020000591.1:2010134-2023473 GCA_026874005.2 Erythroxylum coriaceum | reverse complement strand
TTAATTAAGTTGGACTTAATTATAAAGTTTGAGAAACTTTGGGGATCAAATATGAGATATTTGATTTTATTAAAATTTAATTAATTAGAATTAAAATTTGATTTTAATTATAATTATAATTAAAGAAATTTAATTTTAATAAAAGACATGATTTTTCTATTTAAATGGGAAGAGCTTTTAGAAGCTATCACTTTTGTCTTCTTCCTCTCAAAGCAGTTTGAGAATTGCTCTATGGATATCATCAGAGGCTGGACACTTGAATACCTCATGATTGATCAATCAAGAAAAGTTTCAAAGATTATTCAACAGGAAAGCAAACAAGGTGCGATTTTTAAATCATTTCATGTTTTATTCAAGTTTATTCAATTATCAGGATCAGCTCAGAATCTGTAAAAATTTTGTTTTTCATTGCGCCCATGATTCGATCACGATTGGATTCCAACAGTGGTATCAGAACCTCCTTTAATTGCTTAACTTGAATTGTTGCTTGATTCTTGTTGATTTGGAATAAAATTAAGGTTTTTATGCTTCTTTTTGTCTTTACCCGAAGACTCCTCTTGGAAATTGTTTCCACTCTCGTGTTTGGAGTTTTGAAAATCCTAAAACCTATTGACAATGCATATGTGCTTAAATCTATTGCTAGTGGTTGAATGCGATTCTGGAAATTGTTTTTCACAATTGGGTTCTTGAAAAATCTTGCATTTTCAGTTCTGGAAATTTCTTCCACGAATGTATGCATATATTTTGGTTTTGTGCGTGTTTAGTTCTGGAACCCTAAAAACATCATAATATGGTTTTGTGCGTGCTTAGTTCTAGAAACCTAAAAACATTAGAATATACGTTGTCCTTTGTGTGTTGCTCAGATCTTAAAATCTTTTTCATATGCTTGCAATTTTACTGCCTGTTGTTATTGTTCTGGGTTTATTGGGCTTCTAAAATCCAGTTACTGCCTTCTGTTATCCCTCTTGTTTGTGTCTCTACTTGTGCTTGCATTTATTGCTTTTTTCTGGGCATCTCATCAGCGACGGTTCGTCGTTGGTTAAAGACGAAAACCAGTGGCCTCGCCACTAGTGTAGTTTTTGGGAAGCATTGGTGATGCCAATGGTTGGCGTTGCCAAGGGCGACAAACTCCCATAGCGAGACGACGGCAAGTTGCCAGCGGCGAGGAGAAATAGGGAAGTAGATAGGCGGTGACAGTGAGAAGCTTCGAGGCATGAAGATGATGGTACACCGTCGCAGAAGGTCGTGAGCACTACTCGACGGTTGGGTAAATGTGGGAACACGTTGGATTGTGGGATTGGTGCTCGGAATCGTGGGAGAGAGGAGTTAATTTTTCAGAAACTGGGTTTGATGCTCAACTTCATGGAGAAGATGATGGGCACGTGTGTTCACCTGCACACGTTGTCACGTGCTAACGTGACTTGCACGCGCCAGTCAACGGTGTGTTGACTGCAGTGAGAAGCTCCGAGGCATGAAGATGATGGTACACCGTCGCGGAAGGTCGTGGAGCACTACTTGACGGTTGGGTAAACGTGGGAACACGTTGGATTGTGGGATTGGTGCTCAGAATCGTGGGAGAGAGGAGTTAATTTTTCAGAAACTGGGTTTGATGCTCAACTTCGTGGAGAAAACGATGGGCGTGTGTGTTCACCTGCACACGTTGTCACGTGCTAACGTGACTTGCACGCGCCAATCAATGGTGTGTTGACTGCAGGCGCGTGCACTACACGCGCTTACAGTAGTTTAGCCTCAGACACTGCACGCGCCAGTCATCCTTTTGAATTATTTTTTAAATGTTTTTATAAAAACATTAATTTTTAATTTTTATTAATTTAATAGAGATTAAATTAATTATACTCCTAATAAAATTGAAAATGTTTTACTAATTTTGAAAATTGTTTTCAAAGGGATTTTATTAGGAAAAGTTTTGGAATTTAATTTAATTTTTCAAGAGTTGAATTATTAAATTAAAATTTGTTATCAAATCAATAATTTGAATCAAGAAAAAGTTTTAAATAATTTCTTTCATAATTATGTTTGAAATTATAAATATAATGAGATTATATTAATTGAGATGAAATCTTAATTTCAAAATTAAAGTAATTATTTTTCTTAATATGATTAAGATTAATAATTACATTGATTCTTAATTAATTTTAGAAAAATAATTTCTAAATTATAATTAATTAGTTTCAATTTGATTGAAATTAATAATTGAAACTAATTTATTTGACTCTTTAAAATTAAGAAAAGTATTTTCTTAAGAAATTAAGAAAATTGTTTCTTAATTAAATATATTTATTTCAATTTGATTGAGATAAATTAAATTTATGATTATATTTGTTTAGAGAACTATTATTCAATTTAATTTAGAAATTGTTTCTTTATTTATGAATAATAAGTTTCTTTATGTATTAGAAAAGTATTTTTATTCATTAAATTTTTGAAAAACGTTTTATTTATAATTAAGAAAAATGAGATTTCTTTAATATTTTTGAAAAATAGTTTTCTAATCTATTAAAGAAAGATTTCCTAATTTATTAAGAAATCAATCTCTAAATAAATATATAATGACTTTCTTAATTAAATTTAAAAGTGTTTTATTTAATTTTGAAAGTAGTTTCCTTTTATATTAAAAAATAGTTGTCTAATTAAGGAAAAATAATTTCTAATAAGATTAGAAATAGTAAATTCTAATTAGATTAGAAATATTTTTCTAACTGGATCATAATTTGTTATTTATGTAATTTTGAAAAATGAGTTTTTTTTCGAAATTATAATAAGTAAGTTGTATAATTTATTGAAAATTGTTTTCAATTAATTTTGTTAAAGGAGTTAAGATAATTGGAAATAGTTTCCAATTGGATTTGAAAAAAAAATGTTTTCAAATCAAAATTAATTTCTTTTCCCCTCGTAGATACACACAAATTGATATTGCACAATGTGAAAGGTGGAGAGAGAAGATAATGGCAAAAGGCTGAAATGGGCCCAAGAAAGAGAAAAGGCAAAGTCATCTTTCAACATCCATGGAATACAGAGAGAATCAATAAGATCTTGCCTGTTGATGAGGCCAGGTCCACCCACTTCACTACTCTATATGGCTTGAAAATGAAGGGAACCCCTAATTCTACTGTTAAGTCCAATAACTGGTAGAAGAAAATGTAGTGAAGATACAGATAAACCCCTAGTGGTCCCTGTTTATCGTTGCAACCCAGCACTGAAGAGTCCTTGTTCACTTGGACATGAACGTTAAAATATGTACCTTTCAGAATAATGAAAATTTCAGAGGTAGATAAATGAATTTGGATATAGGAGAAAGTTGAGGCTTTTCATTCAGTATTTTGATCACCTAGCCTAGTAGCAGGATGCCAAGATTGTATAGCCTGCTACTGATGAACTAAACAAATATGTTAAAAAATATAAACAATTCGAGGGAATATATTCAAAAAGCAACAGAAATTGGTTACTTCTGAATTCAGTAAGAAGTTGATGTCCTTTTGTGTCTGCATAACGTTTTTGTCAGTAGTTATCTATATCATTTAGAATGATTGAGCTTTTAGACCAACTCTCTTGAAGCTATACATGGACTTGGTAAATCCGCTACAGCTAACGTAGTGGAAGATGTGTCATCAATATTATTGAGATATATATTGCAATTCTTTGGTTTCAGATCAATTTTTCGGGATAACTTGGAATTGAAGAAGGGTCTCAGTTGCTCTGAAAGAAGAAACATGCCAAACTGCTGTTGAAATATGTAGAAGTTACTGATTCAGCTAAAATATGTCCGACGTTAAGGACCGTGAAAATATAGCGAAGCTCCAAGAAAACCAAGCCATTAATGCAAATTGGCTATATACCGAGACATGAAGACCATCATAACGAACTCTTGCCTCTTACTATTTGGTTTAGCGCTTAATTATCAACGTCTCAATCAGAGTCTGTACTAGTCTGTCCTAAAAGGGAGCTGACAAGGTCCACCAACAGGGTGATGTCCTTCTGGTCTTAATCGAACCTGTCCCTCAGGTTCATCCAACAGAGAAACAACTTGTGCCACTGGACTACAGTGACGTTTGCCTGAAGTTGATTTCCATTTTTATACCAACACGTTGATATCAAATTGCATTTCAATTACACCTTCTAAACTTTGTTTAGCAAGGTTGGTACCTCGGCTTTTAGCTTGCGGAAGGATGAGTTGGTCGATAAAACGGTATAGATAATTATTTATGGTAGGGACATGGCTTTCATTCATTACAACCTCCACAGCCCCACCACTGCTCAAACTTGTCTTCAGACCCTATTCTCTGGTCCCCTCTTTCCACCGCGTTAACTCTTTTTTGGTCTGACAAGAATTCATTACAGTGAGATTGCGATATATGCAATGCAAGAAATGGAAGGATTTGATGTTGAAGAGGTATTAATCTTATTCGTACTATGTCACTTAGTATACATACAAATATTTACGTTATGTACTTAAAGAGAAGAAAAAGAATCAGGAACAGAGACAAGTATATTAGAACTCGTCCAAGAAATCGTATTGAAAAGCAATTCTGATTCACATCTCCATCTTCAGATTGCTAGCTTCAAGAGAACCTGCAAAAGTTGAAAGGTCGTTCTTTAGAATGCATCTCGTAACCTTGTTACTAGTAAGCGGAAATTTCATTATGTGATCAATATGGCAGGCAGGGGAATACATGCACAGGACAATGAGATGCCTTGTCCGATGATGTTGTTCATGGAACTGTGTGATTAGAAACTAATTTAATTAGCAATCATAATCATCAGGATTACTTTTGTAGTTAGGCTCTTTCAAATGTTTATTTAGGGCCCCCACCTACGTCCTATCAATAGGTAATAGATTTCAATCATTTATTTAGACAGTCAAAAAGGCTAAGCATCTTTGGTTGCTTCCTTCCTCACCAAAAGGTATTGCAAGGAATTATGGATATGGGAACTAAAAACCTGTGGTTTTGATCATTTGAGAGAGAAGATAGAAAGCTTCCTGTGCCAACTTTCTGCATATCTATCACAAAGACATTTTCTTCTAAAGCAAACTCATTAAACATTAGTGGGGTTCTCCAGGGTCTCCATCACTGGTACTTAAATCTAATTGGCTTCCTTTATTTCACTTTCCTTATAGGCTCATGAAATTTCCCACCAACAAAGTGAAGATTGACAAGACATGCTAGTTCTGCCTTACCTGTAAATAGTTGGGCTGGAAATGATGCCATTCTTCCTTGATCAAATGCTACATTGTAGAGATTTTGCAGCTCAGCATCCCAATTCGATGAGGGATGGATTTGCTGAAAGGAAAAGTGAATTTAACATCAGGAGCTCGTAAAAGAGGGGAAAAAAAGCAAAAAAGCAGGGAACCAATGAAGTGTTATAAAACATTACAGTGAAGCAAGATGAGTCAAGAAATGTCTCAGGGACAGATACAGCACTGATGGTTTTTCTAAGCCCCATATCAGGATTTACTGCCGTTTCCAATCCGCAGGTGACCATAGGTTGTTGCACTGGATTAAACTGAAGATAGGCTGGATTTGTCATATCTGATGACATCCCAATTGTTGGAAAACTGGTTGCACATATAGGAAATGCCTGTATTTGTATGTAAAATCAGTCCAATGCCAAAAACACCAAAAGAATACACATGCCCACTTGGTGAGACGGTTCTGTACCTCTTTGGCAAACAAGTTATCGATGTTGAAATCAAGCCTTGGATTTACAGCAGCTAGTTTCATTGACAAGAACTGCACAAATAAAAAAATGAAAGAAACCCAGTTGGTTATTCCCATATCAGTTAAATGTTTTTAATGAGGGTTTAGTACAAGAAGATATATCGCAGATAGTAACCTCTACTTGTCGTTGAAGAGACTGAACGTAGTTAATGATTTCATCAAGCATGCCTGCTTTTCCAGTGATCTTGTTGCACCCAGGCACCAAATCTTGCAGATACTTCATTCTTTCACTAATCTTTTCTCTCCTCACCTGCATCACAAATCCACACATTGTACATGTTAGGGCAAGCAGCTAAAGAGAATCTGGAAAACAGAGGACCAATAAAACTGAATTTCCTACTCACTCTTTCAGCTAAACTATGGCTATCAGTGGCTTGACCACGACGTGCTCGGACATGGATATAATCTGGCTTTTCAACCTCAGTGACTTTAGAATTATCCTTTGAAGTCTCGGCAGAATTTTCTTTGTTACTGCTGTTGCTATTCTTTTTGTTGCTATTGTTGTTGTTAGTGTTGTTACTGCTGCTATTTTTGTTGTTATTTTTCTCCCTCGTCTTTGATTCTCCCTGCTCTTGACATCCTTTAACTCTTCCGTTTCGTGTTTCATCTTCTGCAACAACCTAAACATGTCCAAAATACACTTCAACTAGTAGTTATAACGAAATGCATGCAAAAATATGTTAGTCTTCAAGACCTTATGCCTCGTAATTTGACAAAAACACTAATTTTTCGTAGCATCATTTCATCAAGTTCTTTCTTTTATCTCTTTCTCACTTTTGGAACACTGCAACAATTAAATGCTAAACAGGTCTACTCGCATCATTATAAAGAAGTCAAGAGCGAAACAAGGAAGCAAAGTAGATAAACAACTTAAAAGTCTGAGAACCCATAAGAGAATGAAAAAAAACTTCAAAGTGAGAACTTTTTCCTTGTATGCAGAGCTTACAAGAGACGAGCGTTAAAAACAAACTCAGAGTCTCCCAAAACACACTTACCTTGGAGCTATTACGCACCTTATCAACCTTTCTCTTCTTAAAGCTTTCTCTTCCAACCACAGAACTGAATTTCTCTGATGCAACAGACTCTCTGCCTTCGTCAGCCCTCGCAGCTGCAGCCACCGCCGGCGGGCAGCTAGAAGTCCGACAAATAGCATAATTCACATCAAAACCCGACGCGTTACTCCCAAACCCACAAGGCCCAAACCCCACCAAATCGGGCCACCCATTGTCCACCAAATCGAGGTCAGGTTTGACCGACAACGTCGACTGAGTCACCATCTCACTAAAACCTCCCTGAAAACCGAACACACTATTAAAATCACCAAAACAACTCTCTTCTTGATGCGGCTGTCCTGGAGCTTGTTGTTGAAGCTGCTGCTGCTGTTGTTCCCATTTCAAGCGAGCCCTTTGTCTCTCGAGCACAGTCATATCCGTACAGTGTAACATCTCCGGTAACAGTGCTCTATTCATTGGCCACTAGCTCACAACAGAAAATTGCCAAAAGAACGAAAAACCTTAAGTAGCTAAAGTATCAAAAGAGATGAATACTAACTAAGATTTCCTGCTAAAGTAGGCAGGATCAAAAAGGGTACGTGGATAACAGTAGTGTTATTGCTAACAGCAATAGCATGCGCACGTACACAGAAAGATTTAGAGGAAGAAATGTACGGGAAAAAGGGTAAAGAGAGAAAGAGTGAAATGGGGTTTATATAAGGGGAAAGAGAAAAAGGTGGTCGGAATCTGACAACCACTGGCCGGAGATTACTATGAGAGGCACGGACAGAAAGCAATCGAAGGTATTCATAACCAGAGGCCGTGGGCAGTGGGGTCCACTGACATGACCGCCACGTGGGCGTGTCCCGAACATCACAAAACGGCTTAACGTTTGGGGAGTGTGGGATTGCGTCATACCTCCGTTATGTGCGTACGTGTGTGTGCGCCTCTGGTTTTTAGTTTGCGAACGGGGTTTAAGAGGACGAGTACAATGTTTGCTTGTACACCTCATCCACCGTTCCAAACTGTGATTTTCTTCTTTTGGTAGAGCCAAAAAGAGTGATCAATTTTGAGAGGACTTGGTTTTTTTGCTGGAATGGAGATAATGCATTTTTTTGGTTTTATGTTGTACATAAAAGGATTTTATATTTCAATTCAGAACATTAAAATATTAAATTACAAACTCATTTTAGTTTTGAACAAAACAAATGATTACAAATATTTATTTATTGAGTATGATGCGTTATGTAATCAAGGGTTGAATCACTATATCAAAACGGAAACTGGCCATGGTTTATTCATTCGAAATTTTATAGTTATGAGACAATGATTGAAATCAACTTTGAAGTTTTATTATATTTACAATGTCCAGATAAAGAAAGCTATTACTTTTGAGTTTTGACACATAAGATTGCTCCTGAAATCGTAAAGATTTTGTGCTTTATTTTAAAGTCATATCTTATTCGATATGTACTTTTGGAATCCACCAATTATAATTATTACATGACCAGCTTGTACTTTGTATATATATATATATATATAAACTGTGTATGTGAAAACAAGAAAATATTTACGGTTTTGGTCTCTTTCTTTCTTGAGCCCGAGAAGCATGGCGGGAAACCCGACACTTGTTACTTAAGCACATCTATATGCGCGCTGCCGCCTGAAAACTTGCATAACTCGTTAGATGATGTTATATTGTTATACTAAAATAATGTTTTTATCTGTAATAAAGAAATTCAGAGGAATTATAGTACATTGAATAAATTATGATAGCTTATCAATCACAAGATTTAAGTGAATCCCTTATGGGGTCAATTGGATCAATCCACTTGACCAACCCCTAAGCGGCGTTTCTGATGTTGTGATTGGTTGGTTGGTGCCTGGGAAGTTGTAACCGATTGGAGACCAGGCCTAGCCTAAGCTCCAAGGTTAAATTGTGCGTGTAGTAAGGAGAAATGTCATTCTCTTCTCAAAATAGTAAGTTATTACCTTATATATCTATTCAATTCAAGTCTTAATGTCTCATGATTCTACCATAATCCAAATTTTGAGAAGTGGGTAGATTTACATTTTTATATAAAAAGAAAAAATATCAACTATCCATACGATACGATTGGAGTACAAAGGCTTTTTAATTTGTAACACGTCTATATTATAAAGGTTTTTAATTGCAAATGTTACTAGAATTACAATCGTAATATTACACTTGCAGTTCAAATTATAATTGTTATGATGAGCCACATACATATTAACCATAGTATTTATAGAGGCCCTCAAATTAATAGCTTCCAAAATTCTTCTTTTTATAATTATAATATAATATTTATAATTCCACTTGTATCATTCATAGTTAAATTTATTTTTATGTTTTAAATAGGTTTTAAATTAAATTTTAAAAGGAGACACTAAGTACTTTTAGAATAATAAAATTTTAAATTTTAATGAGATTGTAATTATTATTTTCAATTGCATATGAAATAAATTATCCAGTGCATTTAATAACAGGTAAATTATGTATTATACATAACAAATATTTATAAATTTCAATTGCTTTCATTATGAATTAGTTATTATTTTAAAATTTGTAAAATTCGACAACTTTTATCATACCAGGAAAATATGATTTTAAAAGGAGTTACTCTCATAATTAAACCACTCCTTAGACAAAATAACTCCTACTTTTTGCCGAAGGAAACGATATATTTTCTGTTTCCACGCAGTGGTTGAGGCTTTGATTCATTAATTTGTACGTATGCTTCCATAGTAAGTTGTTCTGATTTCAAATTAAAGATTTCCAAATAGAAAGTGATTGATGTACCCTAGTCTTATGGTGAAAATAGTCGGCTGAAGGGACACCCGAGTCCTAGGTTAGAATAGTGATGTGAGATTACATCATAATCAGACAGAAACATTATGGTTGTGTTTTTACGTAATAAAGCAAATCATACTTAGAGTGTGGTATCTTTGTTTTAGTTACGGTTTACCTGTTATATATGTTTCATTAAATTTTATCTACATATTTATATAGAGTATATATAAATATATGGATGAGATTTAATAAAATAAGATTATAATATTCTAACAGATAAGTAGATTATAACATTCTAACTGAAATAGAATATTTCATGTTAAACAAGATGTGTCATCCAGTAGTATAGGCTGAAAATCTTCAGCGGGCAAATAATTAAATATTTAATTAACCAATTGAATATTAGAAGTAAATTATTGATTATTTGTATATTTCTTAAGATTTTAGAGCTTATATATTTTTTCACTTTTATATATAAATGTATTTTATATTAAATGTTTAATCAGCGACTTAACATTAAATTATATAAATAAGCTTTTAGTTAAAGATTTAAATCAAAACGACGACACTTCTTCAAAAAATCGTTTAGGCTATATTTGGTTGAAAGTTTTATGATGGAATAGAATGGAATGTAATATTATTCTATTATTTGGGAGAAAGTTTTATAATAAAATGGGATAGAAGAGGAGAGTTTCATATTACATCTCATTCTATCTTAAACAATAAAAATGAAAAAACCTCCGATTTGGAGAGTTTAGGATGGAATGTAAAATGATAAACAACTTTACACTATATTACATTATAAATTCTTCATCCAAATAACATTTCACTGCATTATATTATAAATTTTTTCATTCCTCCCAAAAAATAATTTTATAATATTACATCCATTTATATTCCATTGCATTATAAATCATTCCATTCTATTATATCATATTATATTCCATTAAAAACTTTAAGTCCGACGAAATATAGCCTTAGAAATTTGATTTTTTAAGATCTAAAAAATTCAAACACTTAGATTCTTAAAATATTTTAAATGACTTAATTTAGAAATTAGTATTTGAATATTTTGAAAAAACCTCCTCCGATCATTTAAACCACCCCTAACTAAGTTGCAATCATATATTTTGCATGGTCAAGACCCGATCATATGATGATTTAAGCAGCATGAGTGCTCAAAACCTATTTTCTCTATCCTTCTTGGGGTTCAGTAAGGCATGTACTGTCCTAATCAAAGCGTGACTGGGGTCCTGTCTTTAAGCACTGTGAAGGTTGAAGCAATTTAAAGTTAGAATGTTACAAGATATACACACTACAAAGTGACTTTGGTGGGAGCAAGTCCAGAGAGGATGAGGGCTACTTCCATTATCACCTTCTGGGGCCATCCCTATATTTCTCTCTCTCTACGAACCCCATGACTACCTCCACCTCTTCGCCTCTCTAGCCCCACACTCTAATTGCATACACACACTTACACATGACCTTATAGCACAACTAAAGGCACATGGGTCCTAGCTTTCTCCATCTCGTTTCTTCCGTCACTCTTTTTCCTGTCTTTGTCAACACTGAAAACTACTACTTTTGCTCTTAATCCCCTTTTTCCCCTCAATCAAGTTGCTTCTACTATTCTTTAGGGTACGATAATTTTGAGATCTTAAGTGTTAACCCTTCCAATTAATACTTTCAAGTATCAACCTGATGGTTAATATCTTGATTAAGATTGGAAAAGACAATTCTGCAAGTGAGGTTTAATTTGTTCTTTTCTCCATTTAGAAATAGAGGCCTGTTTTAGGCTACTTTTGCAAGCAACATTGTTAGTACGTAACACAACTCTTCATCAAAAAATTATACCAAAACACAAGTTGTGCATGAGAACTTCTTACATTAGAATTCACCCTTCATGAATGCAATCATTATTCATCTAAAGAATCACATTCAGATACGTTTCTAGGTTTTAAATAGAAAAATGTGAGTGGAAGTTCTTATAGGTTTTAAATGACTGTGAATGACTGAGTTACGATGATAATTGTAAAAGATGCACGAGTACAGCAAATACAAATAATGATCTTTGGAATTCTGGCTTGTAATCAGTTTTAGAGAATCTTGAGGATACTGAATAACATTACTATAACTACAATTCTTATTTTTCTTCTTTATCTAAACATGAAAGGCTAGTGTATAGCAAGCAGTTTTGTCTTGTTATGGATATTTTTTAGCTTGCATATGTGGTCCAATGACATTCTTCGTCCGGCTTTCTTAGTTTCCTCTCCCATGCTTAGAAAGGAAGCAAACAAACAAAGTGCGTCGATGAAGTTCTTGACCAATATGAAGTTCTTTTGTTTAGTTGTTTATGATGGAGGAAATTAAGTTTGCAGATTCTGCAATAAGAATACAATCAGTACCACCAGTTGATAAGGCCCCCCCTCTTCTAATTGCGTATTAGTAACTTCCATGCATTTAAATTTTCTATGATATAGTAGTACGTGATAGCTTATAAAAAAATACATGCACCACGCCTACTACTCTCTTGAAGTTTGAGATATATAAATTTTAAAAAAGAGGGTCTTCCTCCATTAATCTTATCTTTGATTCATGGATAAATGGTGACAATAATAGAAGAGAGAGGCAAAGGAATGGGTAAGGAAGCATTGGAGGCAATGGAAGATTGCAACAGATCCGATGTATAGAGAATCCTAGTTCTTGCTGGCCCTCTATTTTGCTCTATTATAAGCAGAGATAGAGAAAATATATACAGAGCAATATTGAAGTTGGTCCATTGGAGACTGATCTTCTGTTCTTTAGCACCATCCCTCGTACACAACGGATACCATTTCTCATCGTATAAAGATTTCTTCTATGGGCTACCTTTCCTTTCTTTAATGCCTGAAACTTTATTATGATGCCAAAATATGGAGTTCTTGTGGCAGACAACTGAAAGACTAATTTGATATGCATGGGCTTGCACGGATATCCACAAGAAACCAAAACTAGTTGCTATTTATGGTAATAGTTAAGTTCATCTAACAAGATATGGTACTGATATATACTAGTACTCTCACAAAAGTAAGTATTAGAAAAAAAGAAAACATTATTTTGCCGAAGAAACCGGGCTAATATGTACTGAAAACTATGAATGTTGGTGTAACGAAAATTTCAGATATAGACCAAAGAAAAGTGCGAATGCAGAATAGTTCTCATCATCTGACTGTATTCAAAACAACACGTAGCACCGATTCCTCGCTCTAGGATTTTAGATTCTAGCAATTAAAGCTGCAAGTCCAGAACTAACAAGTATGGTTTACGTTTACATCAGACTTTCTACTTTTATAAAAGTGAAACAAACTCGAAACTTTGTTTGGGGATGCATTCTACTTCCAACAAGGACATGAGGCACAGTACTCTTCCTTCTAAGTAAAGTGAAATAGTAAGTAAATATAGGAGTAATTTGGTTGCGAGCTCTCATAGAAACGTCAGGGTATATCCCTTAGGCTTTATCAAGAGGGTTGTTGCGTTGAGACACGTTTCAGCTCGGGATTTGGCCAATTCTAGGTGTCAAGATGTTACATTGCCAGCACGAAATTGCCCTGCGTCATTGCAAGCTCAAAAGCAGTAAACTATTTTTAAAGATATTAGTCCATTAATTCCATTGATGAAAAATAAGTTATAGAGGCTAATTTCGTGTTATAGGTTTTGTGCCACAAAAAATATGACAATACATAATTGAATACAACCTTCAAGTTCACCTAAGCATTAGCTTAAAGTTGCATACATTAGTGGTACCAGAAGGCTTATGT
>JANQAP020000591.1:1991168-2001991 GCA_026874005.2 Erythroxylum coriaceum | reverse complement strand
ATCATAATATTATGAATGATGTTGCATGTTAAGGATATTTATAAGTTTTTTAATTTTTCTTGGAAAATAAAAATAAATTTGAAAATGTATTCAAAATAAAAGAAAATTTTGTTCCTAAATCAGTTCCGAACAAAAAGAATTCTGTCCCTAAATCCGTCCCAAAATAAATTCCGTCCCCAATTCCGTACCCACGGTTCCCCAATTCTGTCCAAAATTTCGTCCCTAATTCCATCTGCAACTACCATATGTCCGTCCCCCATTCTGTCCCCAACTCCGTCCAAACTTTCGTCCCTAATTCCATCTGGAATTACCACAAGTCCGTCCCCAATTTCGTCGATAATTTCGTCCCTAATTCCATCTGCAATTACCATATGTCCGTCCCTAATTTTGTCCCTCATTCCGTCCCTAATTCTGTCTAAACTTCTGTCCCTAATTCCATCTGCAATTACCACATGTCCGTCCCCAATTCCGTCCAAATTTTCGTCCCTAATTCTATCTGCAATTACCACATGTCCGTCCCCCATTCCGTCGCCAATTTCGTCTAAACTTCCGTCCCTAATTTCATCTGCAATTACCACATTTTCGTCCCCAATTCAGTTCCTAATCCCGTCCCCAATTCCGTCTAAACTTCCGTCCCTAATTCCATCTGCAATTACCACATGTCAGTCCCTAATTTCGTCTCAAACAAAGACAATAATTCCATTTGTATCCATATTGCAAACGGTGTTTGGGACAGATTTTTCGGTTCCTGTATTTTAGGGACGGATTAAATTCCGTCCCTAAGATTTGCGACCAACCATATACCGACGGATAAATTTCGGTCCTAAAATCTGTCCTTATTTACGTTTGGAACCGAAATTGGGACGGATTTAGCATTTTTTTTCCGTTCCTAAATCTGGATTTTCTTGTAGTGTGCACTCCTTGTTTTACCTTTCCTTTTCTTTATAGAGTTGCTATAAACTTAGTTTGAGGAGCTTTGTCCTTTCCAGTGGATTGTAAGGGTTGAGGTTTTGGTGGTGAAGAAGGTAGAGTTTTGAATTGCAAAGGTTTTGTCCATGAACTAATGGGTTCAACGGGTTTAGCATATGATGGTGATGGTTTAGAAGACTTTTCAGTTTAGGTTTTGAGGATCTGGTTGATTTGGGTTTAGTAATGGTAGGGTGGATATGTTGTCTAATCAAAGGATAATTCATTTTGAATACTTTCTCATAATTAGCAGTTTTTGGATATGTTGGAGAAAAATAAATGGGTTGGATAACCGAAAAAGATGTGGGATAGACTCTGTAAATAGTCTTGGACTGTTCTTTCTGCATATTGGCTTCCATTCGTTGAAGTATTTCTTTCAACTTTCTGAGTTCTTGCTTCTTAGTGGTGAAGTCTGGGCCAAAATATTGAGTGGTAACATATCTTCGAAGATCCGCATCTAATTGGGCCATTTGACCTTTAGGGATTTATACAAGGATTGGACCTGTGGGGAGTGTTGAGTAGCCTACGATTGTTGATTTAGCTCATTAAAACAAAAATCTATTTTTTGATTTATTTCATCTATTCCATGATTGGAACAGGGGTGGGTACACGTTATCTTCTACCTCTACGCGGCATTGCTCTGTCAGGCTTTCGACCATTTCGAAAAATTCTCCACTGCTGCCTCCAATAGGAGTCTGCCCCGTGTCTCAGTCCCAGTGTGGTTGGTCATCCTCTCGGACCATCTACTGACCATCGCCTTGGTAAGCTATTGCCTCACCAACTAGATAATCAGACGTGAGTCCCTCCTCGGGCGGATTCCTCCTTTTGCTCCTCAGCCTACGAGGTATTAACAATCCCTTCCCTTGTCCCCATCAAGAAATAAAACTGACTAATCCTAAGGCAAAGGATCGAGAAACTCAACGCCACTATTTTTGAACAACTTAGAGTCGGGCCTTCTTTCTGCACTATTACGAATACGAAAATAATGAGAAAAATTAGATTCAATTGTCAACTGCTCCTATCGGAAATAGGATTGACTACGGATTCGAGCCATAGCGTACACACTCCCTTTCTAAAAAAATCAATACACCAAGTACTACACTTAGATTTATTGGATTTGTTGCTAAAATATCGGTATTAAACCCGAAACTCCCGGCAGACGACCAGTTATCCACTGGGTCAGTCTGGTTGGTTCTTTGTGCCTAGTTTTGGCACATCAGCTATATTTTGATTCATCCTCTTTTTCCAAGGGTTTTATAATTGGACATTGAACCCATTTCATATGATGGGAGTTGCATGGATCAGATATATCATGGCAAATTCTTCAGAAAAATTATCTTCCACAATGGAATCTAGTAAGTGAGATTTCGAATAAGTGTTTACATATGGAATCAATTCGTCGAAGAACTTTATTTTGGTTCAAAGCATTGTCAATCTGCCACAACCAGTTGAGAGTTTCATCAAAAGGATTTGAAATCATAGTTCCATGAGAAGTAATTCCTGTAGCATAAGCATAAGGGTTAGAGATAACCCTATTATTAACATCAATCCGTCTCTCCAGTGGAGGAAAGTCTTCCTCATATGGTTTGACCATTATGCAAGTAATGGGGTTTGGAGTAGGAACAATAGGAATAGAAGGAATAACTAGTTGAGGATGTTTGGAGCTTGACTCTGGATGGAACAAATGTTCCTTGTTAATAACTTTGAGTAATTCTCGAATATATCTGAGTCTTGGTCTTAGATTTTTAATTCCAATCCAAGGTCTAGAATTAGGATCATCATCATCATTTTGACAATGAAATTGGCAAGTAGGTTGACAACGATGAATTTCTTTTTACTATTGTTTTTTATTTTTCTTCTTCCTTTGTCGATTATATAGCTCATCATCATTATTCTTTGATTCATGATTCAGACATATTTCATAGTCTGGTTCACATATGGAAGGATTGCCATCCCTGAAAAAATGTCCATAATGTTGGCTAACTTATACAGGTTCTCCATTAGGTTTGAAGTAATGGATTGGAGGTCCATCTTTGCCTTCTGTATATGAGAATACTGGTTGAAGCATCAAAACAGAACCAGACGTAGCTGAGGGTCTAGGTTGATCTTCATTGGGCCAAGTGTAGATGGATTTCATAGTTCCATCTCGTAAGGTCTTAAGCATAGGAGGAGTGGTGGTGTGAAATAAATGCCTATGAGTAGCATGGAACACTTTTTGTTAGTTAGTGATCCATTCAGTTGGCATCAACTTTTCAAGCTCCATTGGTGGTAGTTGCTTCAGAATTTGTATGATCGTAGTCTGGTCTTAAGCTCTGTCTGCTACCATGTACAAGGCATCTGAAGTGGAATTGGGAAAATTGAGATCTATTGCATGATTCTACAAACTGTAGATCATCTGATGATGTTGAGTGGCCATAATGGATGTAGGATCTTGTTCTACTCCATTGAATTGGTTATGGGCTTGTAATTATTCAGACAAAGTAGGATCATCCAACCTGATATTGAAATCAAGGGTAATAGTGAGAATGACACTTCCAATTAGTGTAGCCAATGTCAAGAAGAGAGATTCGAGCTATAGCCAAAATGCCTTTTCTTCCATGGAGGGTAAGAAAAAGACAAATAACTCTAATAATAAGATGTGTATGGTTCTATTCTCTCCAAAGAGAGATTAGCTCCTTTGGAATTTCTAGCTTCACATACTGTTCTATGGTGGTAGCTTTTAGACCAAACTTATAACAGTCCGGACCACCCGCTCACAGATATTGTCCGCTTTGGGCCTTGGCCCAGCCAAGCCCTCACAGTTTTGCTCTTCCCACTCTTTAAGAAAACGCGTCTATGAGGGAGAGGTTTCCATAGCCTTATAAGGTCTACTTCGTTCCCCTCTCCAATCGATATGGGAATCTAACATTTCACCTCCTTTAGAGGCCCAACGTCCTCGCTAGCCCACAGGCCTGGATCCACCTCCCAAGGAGACCCAACGTCCTTGCTGGCCCACAGGCCTGGATCCACCCCCTTGGAGGCCCAGCGTCCTTGCTGACATATTGATCCGGGTACTGGCTCTGATACCAGTTGTAACAGCCCTAGACCACCCGCTCACAGATATTGTCGGCTTTGGGCCTTGGCCCAGCCAAGCCCTCATGGTTTTGCTCTTCCCACCCTTAGAAAACGTGTCTTTGAGGGAGAGGTTTCTATAGCCTTATAAGGCCTACTTCGTTCCCCTCTCCAATCGATATGGGAATCTAACAACATTGCTCCAAATAGGAACTTTGGATGATTTCTTTAACTTTTGGATGATGGGTAGAGAGAACGATTCTTGTACTTCTTGTTCAAAAAAAATCACAAGAATATATACTGTAGGGACTAAGCAAAGGTAATGAAATATCATAAATACGACTTTTTGCAAGAAAATGGGTGATTTATGCAAGGTTTTCTATTTTATTGGAAAGAGTACGTTTAATATAAGAAGGGAGATTGGTAATAGAAAGGGTTGAACAAAGATGAACAGGGTTTTGGTAAGGTACTCATGGCTTAAGAACTCTCCTTACTAACTCTCACCAGGAATACTGTAGTCACGATCAATAACACTTATGGTTCTGATACCACTCGGGCTACCCTTAGTTAGAGGACACACGGGGAGTACATCACCAAGGTATGTGGCGTTGTTTACAATAGTTAATCGAAAAGGCTCTTCTTACTGTGAGTCCTAAGCTCGTGAAATTTTTTACCGATAAACCTCACCAGAGTTACATCACAGGTTTCTAGCCTATATACCAATCAAAATGATTGATAAAATAGATCATCCATAAGAGATCAAAGATAAACAAAGATTGACTATAGTGTAAATTCCAAGTATGCTAGCCGAGAGACAAGTCCTTTTTCCGTGACGGGCATAAACTCTCAAGGCCTGATTTTTGGGAATTTACACTCTCCAATCTTTTGCCATTTAACAATGACCTCAAATAGGATATATAGTCTAAAACTTTAGGATATACAGGATCCTCATGAAGAGGTAAGTGTAGAGCATACTTGTCTTTCTGTATGACCAGGACTATATTACTCAAGAATCAAACTTTCAGGAGAGAGAGAACTTGAAGAGAAGCCATAGGATGAGAAACACACAATATTTTTATTCCTTTCTCCAATATCACTCAAGTCTTTCGAGTTTTTTTTCAAGTTTAATTACAACGAAGGAGAAGCCTTGTTTTTATAGACTTAGCTAGGGTATAAAGACAAACAACTTTAAGGGAAAAGATTCCCTAGGTATAATAATGCACACTAATATACAAAAGCAAATAGTAAAAAGAAGAATGATTGGGAAACACTGAGTCAAAAAGATTCTTTTACAAGATAAGAAGGAATATTTAAAAAGGTGTGGAGAGAGAATATGGGCCACCATTTTCATTGTCAGAATCTTCTGTCAAGTCCAAGTTGTCATCAACTTTGTCCATGACTTAGATAAAACAGTCAATTTTTGTATCAGAACAAATTGAAGGCCATGGGCTTAGAGCATCTGGAAATGAGTCAGGCTCATTGGTCTCAACATTGTTGGGATGTGTAGAACTTTTAGTAAGAGCAACTTATTGTTAGGCTGCAAAACTTGGAGGACAAGGCAAGTCACCAGCCATGATGTTAAAACCAGTTAAAGTGAACTGATCAACTGAAGTCCAATATCCAGCAGAGGGAGATATGGGTTTTGGGAGAGTAAAATCTCCAGGATTAGGGCCTATAGATATGTATTTAATGGATGGAGTTATTCTAGGATGATGATTTAAATGATCTAGAAAGGAATATAAATCAGTCATCAATTGTTTATGATCTTTAGTCCAGTTAACATAGGTGTGCAAAAGTTGAATGTGATTAAGGGTACAGATGTAACCAATTGTCGTTAAACAGTAAGGACGATGGGTGAAGAAGATGGAATAAGCCTTTTGATCTCGTAAGGGAATGTCCCAGAGTTGGAGTTTATTCAAGATCTGGGACATCTGAATGCACAATTTTAACATAGGCTGGAACCATTCAAGTAAGGTCTATGAGTGAGCTTTAGAATTGGTAGGGTTCGAAAGACGACGATAGACATAGAGGGGAGACTGGGAGATTGGACAGGCATATTGAGTAGACAATTCCCATATATGCCACAATATTGGCTCAATGAGTGTATCATAAAGATGATAGAGCACTCGATATGGTGTGATAAAATAAAAATGATAAGGATGCGGAGGAACTTTGAGAGTGATGAGTGTGAGGTGAAGATAATAAAAAGACTCTATTTGAGAAGAGTAAGAATCTCTTCTAATGTAGTTAGAAGATTTTTAGAGAGAGTAGGAAAGGATTTTGGAGTTTTGGTTTATTGAGGAAACTTTATGGTGGGAAGGACGAGAGGTATTGTTGTGAAGAGAAGAGGAGAGATAAACTAAACTTGTTTCTTGGGTAAAGAAAGAAAGTCGACAAAAATATTGTGATGACCCTTAATATGGCGAATTGTGAATTTATAGCATGAAAACCATTATTGCCATTGAAGCAACTGACTGTCTGGTAGTGTCATCTTTTTAGGTTCTTTAAACTGGCCATTGGTATGGCCACAATAATGTCGCTTCTCGTTAATCTCTTCAATGGGGATAACACCCCAATAATGACCAATAATGCCTGTCTGTAAAATGTGCTGGCCTTTGTCAGGAATCCTTAAAGATGGTGGATTTTGACAGGCTTTCTTTAAGCGCTATATGGTTGTGGTTTGATTTGTTCCCTATAGTGGTGGATTCTTTTTCCGCAAGATGAATTGTTGTTTAGATCTCTTATTCACATAAAAGGTCTGATAAGCTCAGTCAGATTTTATAGGCCTTATTAATCCTTGTTGTTGTAGAATGCACATTCCTTTTGGGCTAATTTTAGAACATTAGGGTTCATACTTGGATAAGTAGCCTTGGTAGGATTGATGTCCTTATTTTTCTTGAATGGGAGATGAATGAGGAATTGATCTCTTAAATCTTCATACGGAGGTGGCACTTGTGTGAGTTCAAACACATTTCTGATGTCAGTATAGGCACTAAAATTGGCTTGACATCTAATCCATGTAGGAAGGATTTAGAGTGGAGATGCATTATAATAGATATCCATGCCAATCAGAAGATTTGGGCTAGAGAGATGGCTTCCAAGGACTTTGGTCCAAACTACACAGTTAACGAATCCTTATTTTCCTTTTTATAAGAAGACTAATCTTGAAAGAATTTCCATCAGCAACAGTGAAATACTTATCATGTGGACTCTATGCTTCAGGAGGTAAAGTGTTCGGCTTCTTAGTACTTCTGCAGGATTCAGTGTCCATATACCCAATAACCTTAATGGGCCTATCATATTTGTCTTGTTGCAGTAATTGGACATGGACATAAGGTTAAGGAATTGTAAGGGGTCTGGAATCCACCTTCAAGCACCTTTGTTATAGCATGTATAACATATCATCATTAGTATCTTCAGAAGTTGGAGTACTTGAGGATTCATACTCTTTTTTATAAGACTCAATGGGAATAACAAAATTAGTATCTTAATCTTCACTGGATTATTCTTCAATGAGATCTTCAATGTTTCTATGATTATCATGGACTGGCATAATCTCTTTAATGGAATCCAGTAATTTGAAATCCCTTTTCATCTTATTAGGACATTGATGAGCATAATGTCCTGGATTTTTGCAAATAAAACATTGATTTGCCTTCTTTGTTTGAGGATTTATTCATTTGAAGAATATGACAAATCATTGTCGTTTCTTATCTGAAGGGTTTATTGTTTCCTTCATGAGAAATATGGGAGCTATGGAACTTCTTATAGGAGAACTTTTTGTGATGATGTTTCTTTTTTATGTGACATTCACAATCTTTTTTCTCCTTACACTTGATTGTCAAATAAGGTTTTTTGCATGCCTTCTTTAATAGAGGACCACCTTTATTCATATTTTTGAAAAACAGTTGTTGATCATATAGCTTGTCAAGAGAAGTTAAGACGAGATGGTAGATTTCTCCTAGAGATATATCCCTCATATCTCTTCGAAGTGAAGCAATGGTCCTTTGTAATTCATGTTGTAATTCTTCTGGAAGAGAGGAAATAAATGTATAATGGAGATTGACATCATTGAATCCATTGAGAAGATAATAACGTTCCATCATACATTGAAAATACTTTTGTAGATCTCTTTCATCCAGAGAACAACATTTCATCTCAAAATATTCCTACATGATTTGTTTATTAATGAGCTGGAAATCACCAATAAACTTTTTTTGAATTATGTCAAGAAGTAATCCAACATATGTGACTTGAATGTACTGCAAACGTCGATAATCATCTAAACTTTGCCACCATTCTCGTAATATGCCAGTACATCGAGAAGTAAACTTAGACAAAATATCTTTTAATAGATTATTTGGTCAAGTCATTTGCAAGTCAATCCAAGCACCGAATTCATGGAGACGTTCTCTCTATCTTTTAGGCGGAAGATCATCGAAGATAAACTAGGGTCTTAAAGTAGGTTTGGTTGGTGGTGGTACTAGTATTATCGATGGTGAGGTTCTGAGAGGTTCAGTTCTTGTGGATTCAGCTTCACTAATATCTGGTTTAACCTTAGTTAGTTCAGGCATGGTCATCATAATTTGGCTTAGTTTAGATAGATCAACAAAGTGCTCAGACATCAAAAGATGGTTCAGATACCTCAAATATTTTAGAGGATTGCTTAAAGAAGTTAGAATGCTCAGATGGGCATTCTTCTTCAGATATCTCAGGAATGGATGTTGGTGGGTTCTGTTTTCCTTCTAGAAGCATCTAGATTTCCTCCTATATCTTTTCCAAGTTTTTTGATACTGGTGGTTGGTGTCTCCATATTATCATACATAATTTGATTTCAAATTGCCTTTTCTCTAGTTCCGTAATAGAGACAGAAATCAGGGACGTGCAAATTATTATTGCACTATAATTGTACTATCATCGATCACTTAACCTAAGTGGAAGAGCTGCTAGTTTTAGTGTTTCATTTCCTATATAGTAACTCATTTCCAGTTATACACTAGTGGTAGACAATGCAATAGCTTGTCCACGATCTAAACTAGTTTTCTCTAAATTGTTTCGTAACGAAACCAAAAAAGTTGAAAACAGGAAAAGAAAATAAAACATAAAAATCAACAACCTTACTTTGAAACTATTTTCCCTTCTTCTTTGTAAGTTCTTTCTCGACTGCTTAATTTTATTGTTCAAAGTATACATGTCATGGCTTATGCCCCTTTCTGGCATTTATATGGATTTTTTTGGTTTATATCCTATAGTTAACGTTGGTTGTAGTTTATTAATATAATTATTTAAATATTTTTTCTTATACACATTCAAATATAGATAATAAAGTCTATATGATAAATGCGCATTACAAATAAAAATATTATGAATTATAATTATGAAATTTATATTGCATTTATATATTATCACTAAATTATTTCTAATCATTGTTTTATTGATATTGGACATTAATACAACAAAATAAGACTAATACACAGTTATGTTTTTTTTTTGTAAAGGAAGTAGTTCATACTAAAGTATGAAAATGCTTAAATAAACGTACAGATACTTGTTAGAAAATAAGTTTATTGTAGTAACATTATATGAGAATTGGATCATTATTTGTATATCTATGAAAATTCTTATTGTGATGATTTTATAAACGATTCTTTAACTTGAGATCTCCAAAGTGTCCTATATAGAGATTGCTATATTCTGATACTACTTATCACCTGTTCTATTCAAAAGTAGCTCAACCGGTAGTCATTAAATATAACATAAATTATATAAAGGTAGTTGAATGATTAATATATGATTCATCATTCTAGAGTAATTAAGGATAATATTTTATTTTCACGATTAGTTTTAATTAATTCGATAAATCATTGGTTAAGGTATAATAACACTTTATAAAATATTTTATAAATGTCATTAATAAAATCAATTACTAATGGTGAAGAACTAATATGATTGTACTTAAATAGAATATATATTAATTTTATGTTCTATGTCTAATTGGAATATTATATAATGAAAGAATAAAATTACATAGAAAAATTATGCATAGAAATGTTAGTTAAAACCACTTTAACCATTCTACGTATTGGATAATAATAGTATATTGTTAAATGTCAATTTTAATCTATAGATATAAATTATGATTAATTATAAAAAATCTTAAATTTTACTGAATTTATAATTATATTTCAAACTTTAAAATGTAGCAATAAAATAATGAAACTTTGTATTTTTTGCTAAAATAGCCTGATGTTAGAATTTTGATTGATAAACTTAACGTGATAAACTACATCAACTAATATATATTCCACTTAGATAACAAATGGAATATAAATTTTCTATATGAAAATTTTTAATTAATTTTAAAAATATAAAAAAACACAAAACCTAATATATTTCTTTTTCCCCATCTTTCTCCCGTATCGCATCTATCTAAACCATTTCTTCCTCTATGTTTCTCCATCATTTTCTGTCGGAATGACCATATCATTTGGAACTCATTGCGCTACCCAAAAGATGTCTTGAAGATAGGGCGTTATCAAATCCTTTATATACCCCTGCACTGATGCAGTGTTAGGCCCCGTTTCTGGAGTCCAACTCAAATTCATCCATACATAATTCATCATTCATTTACATCAAAAGATAAGAGTTTCCCCAAAGCCATAAAGGCATTTCAAACCACAATACATCCATATCTCATAATCCCAAAATACATAACATGCTGAGACTAATAATACGTAAATGGTAACTAAAATCCTCATATTTACAAAATCTAGCCACATTACAACAAAATCTAAAATCTCAATACA
>JANQAP020000591.1:1952109-1963052 GCA_026874005.2 Erythroxylum coriaceum | reverse complement strand
AAAAATTCACTAACAATACTAGAAAATATAGCATATTCAAACAAACAAAAAATTCACTAACAATACATCATCCTTATATGTCTCTTCAACTGAAGCCATTTAGCACTTGACTTCAAACCAGTAAAATAAGAAATATAAGGAGGAAAGACAACACCTGTCCTAACTTCCATGTTACTTACAAATTTATCAGAGAATTTCTAACGGAGATCAAAACTAAGAACATGTTAATGATCACAAAAGAACAAACCTAGAAAGATCACAACCTAATAACCACCCAAGAACTAAAAACCCATGAGAAAGGATCTTCAAAAAGATAAACAAAGCAAAAACTCATCAAATAGCTTGACTATATCTGCAGCAATAAAAGCAATGAACTACAAGGCTAATAGTTAATAAATAGGACCGTCATCACCAGATCTAGTCCAAATATGGTTACTCGCTAAGTGAACAATACCCTTGAATTATTGGATATCACAAATTCTATTTTCGTCCAAAGAGGCTAAATGTAGGGGCTGAAACAAAAGGTACACCTAACACCCAAGCATCTTCTAGTAAACATTCTAGTGTTAAATGCTTTAAATGCTTAAGTTTGGGTCATATTGCATCCCAATGCCCTAATAAGAAAGTCATGTACATGAGGGATAATGGGATAGTTAAGTCTGAGGATGATAGGGAATGTGATCCTTTACCATGTGATGAAAATGATAGTGATGATGATTGCGTGGAGAGGGCTGCCATAGGAGAAGCACTTGTTGTTAGGAGGGTTTTGAGTGCTCAGGTAAAGGGGGAGGATTTAGATCAGAGAGAAAACTTATTTCATTCGAGGTGTTTAATGGGAGGAAAGTTTGTAATCTGATCATAGATGGGGGTAGTTGTGCAAATGTAGTTAGTATGACTATGGTAACTAAATTGGGGTTAACATATAGGAAGCATCTTGAGCCATACAAGTTACAATGGTTTAATGACAGTGGTGAGGTGAAAGTAACAAAGCAAGTGTTAGTGTCATTTTCAGTGGATAGATATGAGGATGAGGTACTTTGTGATGTGGTACCTATACAGGCAGGTCATTTATTGTTAGGGAGACTATGATAATTTGATAGGCGTGTAGAGCATGATGGGTACACCAATAGGTACTCCTTTAAATTCAAGGGTAGAAATTTCATCTTAGCGCCATTATCACCCTATGAGATCTACTTAGACCAGGGCAAAGCAATAAAAAGTGAGAAGGGTTCGGATAGTGAGGTTCAAAAAAAAGAAGAGGGAAAAGAGGCCCAAAAGGAAAATGAGATTGGCCCAATTGGGAGTGACTGCACGAGTGGGGAAAAGAAAATGGGATGTGCAGGAGAGAAAAATGCATAGAGAGAAAAAAAGAGTAAGAGAAAAATTAAGAAGGTGAGCTTGTTTGCAAAGAAAAAAGATTTGAGGAGAGCATGTGGAGAGAAAAGAGCACTTGTGGTGGTTAGATATAGGGAGTGTTTTATGGCAGAAACTAACCCTAATCAAGATTTGCCAAGTGTTTTAAGTCTCTTTTGCAGGAATATGGAGATGTCTTTCCTGAGGAGATACCTAAAGGGCTACCACCTTTATGGGGTATTGAGCATCAAATTGATTTCATGCCCGGAGCTCAAATACTGAACTGGCCAACATATAGGAGCAATCTTGAGGAGACAAAGGAGCTTCAAAAACAAGTGGATGAGCTATTGGAGAAGGGTCATGTGAGGGAAAGCTTGAGTCCGTGTGTTTTTCCTGTCTTGGTGGTGCCAAAGAAGGATGGAACGTGGAGGATGTGTGTGGATTGCAGAGCTGTGAACAAAATCACTGTAAAGTTTAGACATCCCATTCCTAGGTTAGATGACATGTTGGATGAATTGCATGGTGCATGCATGTTCACAAAAATTGATCTGAAAAGTGGTTATCATCAAATTCGAATGCAACCTGGGGATGAATGGAAAACTGCTTTTAAAACTAAGTATGGATTTTATGAGTGGTTAGTGATGCCTTTTGGCTTAACTAATGCATCTAGCACCTTTATGAGGTTAATAAATCATGTTTTGCGTGTATTTCTAGGCAAATTTGTAGTTGTTTACTTTGATGATATTCTTGTGTATAGCACTACATTGGATGAGCATGTCATGCATGTAAGGTATGTTCTTGATGTGTTGAAAAAGGAGAAGTTGTATGCAAATCTTAAGAAGTGTACGTTTTGCATTGATAAGTTGAATTTCTTAGGATTTGTGGTTAGTTCGAAAGGAGTTGAAGTGGATAGTGAGAAGGTGAAGGCTATTCAAGAATGACCGACGCCTAAGAGTGTGACCTAGGTGAGGAGTTTTCATGGACTTGCTAGTTTTTATAGAAGGTTTGTGAAAGATTTCTTTACCATTGCTGCACTTTTGACTGAGATAATAAAAAGAGAGAGAGGTTTTACATAAGGAGAGGAGCAAGAACGTGCATTTAACTTGTTAAAAGAAAAATTGTGTTCTACTCCTATTATTTGTTTGCCTAATTTTGATAAAATGTTTGAAGTTGAATATGATGCTTCTGGGATTGTTATAGGTGTTGTGTTATTATAGGAAGAAAAACCAGTTGCATACTTCAGTGAGAAGTTGAGTGGCGCCCAACTCAACTATCCGACCTATAACAAGGAACTCTATGCCGTGGTAAGAGCATTGGAGGTGTGGCTGCACTACCTTCAACCAAAGGAGTTTGTCGTTCGGACGGATCACGAGTCGCTTAAGCATTTGAAGAGCCAAGGTAAGTTGAGTAAGGGACATGAGACTTGGATGGAGTTTTTGGAGATCTTTCCATACGTGCTGCACTATAAGCAAGGAAAGGAAAATGTAGTGGCCGACGCCTTATCTAGGAGTTATTTCTTAATCTCTACTCTTAGCTCTAAATTGTTGGGATTTGAGTAAATTAAGGAATTGTATGCCACTGATGTGGATTTTGCTAGTGTGTATGCCGCATATGAACATGGTGCATTTCGCAAGTACTTTAGGTATGATGGTTATTTATATCATGGAAATCAATTGTATATACCTAATTGTTCTTTGCGTGAGCTATTTATGAATGAGCCCATAGTGGTGGGTTAATGGGGCATTTTGGGGTTGCCAAGACATTAGACATCTTGCATGAACATTTTCATTGGCCATGTATGTGCAAGAATGTGGAGCGTGTGTGTAACTGATGCATTACTTGTAGACAGGTCAAATCCACTTCTAAACCTCATGGATTGTATACCCTTTTGCCTTTACCTACTGATCCTTGGATGGATATATCTATGGACTTTGTTTTGGGTTTACCTAAAACAAAGAGGGGGTTTGATAGCATCTTTGTTGTTGTGGACAGATTTAGTAAAATAACGCATTTCATTGCATGCCATAAGACTGATGATACCATGCATGTTGCTGATTTGTTCTTTAAAGATGTTGTCCGATTGCATGGTATTCCTAGGTCTATTGTTTCGGATAGAGATGCTAAGTTTTTGAGTCATTTTTGGCATGTATTGTGGGGGAAGTTGGAAACTAAACTGTTATATTCTACTACTTGCCACCCATAGACTGATGGACAAACTAAGGTTGTGAATAGAACCTTGGGGACTTTGTTGCGTACTGTTGTAGGGAGAAATTTGAAAACTTGGGGTGATTGCTTGCCATTCATTAAGTTTGCATACATTCTACCACAAGGTTCTCGCCTTTTGAGATTGTTTATAGGTTTAATCCTTTGACTATTTTGGATTTGGTTCCTTTACCTCTGCATGAGTTGTCTAGTACAGATGGGAAGAGGAAGGCTGAAATAGTGAAGGAGATTCATAACAAGGAGGAAAGAAACAAAATCTATGCCCGTCAAGCCAATAAAGGACGGAAGTTAGTGACTTTCGAATCTGGAGATTGGATTTGGGTGCACTTTAGGAAGGAGCGTTTTCCTACTTATAGGAAATCCAAGCTGGCCCTGCGGGGTGATGGTCCTTTCCAAGTCGTGGAGAAAATTAATGACAACGCTTACAAGATAGACTTGCTAGGTAAGTATGACGTGTCTGCTACCTTCAATGTTGCTGACTTATCTCCTTTTGATATGGATTCAGATTCGAGGATGAATCTTCTTGAGGAGGGAGGGGCTGATGTGAGCAGGAGCACGGATCGCCATGGAGTTAGCATGAATGACAGAGGCAAAAGAGGAGAGCTAGCTATGTCAGTTGGGCCCATGACCGGAGCTAAGGCCAAGAGACTTAAGGAGGCTTTCCATGCACATGTGGGCTATCTTTTGGAGAGGATGGAGCAGTCCAAGCCTATGGGAGGAGAGCTTTATGGATTCCAGCTCAAATTGATCCATCTAACTCAAATCTTTGGACCGGATACCGTTGGGACGTGAAGACTTGAAGACTTGGACTATTAAGCCCATACATTAAACCTTTTAATTATTTTAAGTTAAGACATCTTTTTTTGTTTTGGGCTAACCCATATTAAAGCCCGAGTACTTATTATTAAACCTAGGTATAAATAGGTTCATTAGGGTTATTGTAGGATAAACTATGATCTTTTGATTGAGTCGTCAACCATAGTGAGGTTTATTCCTCTTGTTCTTGTTTCAACACGAATCAATAATTCACTTATCAATTTTTCTTAAATTGTGGCGTGTTTGTTTGATTCAACCTTCTTGGATTTAGTTCCGATCATCTAGGTTGCTCGAATCACGTATTCGTGAGGTCTAGTAGGGATTGAACCTTACGTATCCTCTTATTTTGTTGAATTTCAAATTTTGTTCTTCCTTGTTCTTCCTTACCGAAACTTCCAAACATCCACAAACCCATCAATCCAATACCATCATCATTAACTTCCGAGAATTTTTAGACAACCCTTCATTGAATCACCTCCGTGGGCGCGTCACTATCTCTTGCCAATTGGGCCATTCTTAAAGAATACGTCTCCAAACACTTATAAGATGCTCTTTTTATTGGGAATATAATAACAAAACACTTTGTGTTGAAACAGAAATTATGACTAGTAAATTTATTCTAAATAATAACTTAGGTTGTAAGAGGGAGAAACGTGTGTTTGATTCTTTTGCTGGAATAGATAAGAAATAGAATAATGTTTCTTTAAGAATAGAATAAATGATGAATGAAATGGAATGGGTATTATTTAGCTTGGGTTATTCCTAATGTCAATATTTAGTTTGAAAACATAAACTTAAAATGACCGAAGAATAATTAACAAACAAATCAAAATATCCAAGTAGTCCCCACTAACTACATCATCATCTTCTTCTTCTTCTTTTTCTTCTTCTTCTTCTTCTTGTTGTTATTATTACTATTAGTTGTTATTATTATTATTATTATAGTTAAGTGATAATGTGAATTCTTTAAGGATATTTTTATCCAACATGTCCTCAATTTTATTTCCAACCACTTGGAATAGACTTATAATAGATAAAGATAGAAGAGGTGATGAGTTTACTAATTCTCCAAATTTAAGGAATAAGTAAACCCTTAGATTATATATTCTGTATGTTTTCTTCAATCAAACAAAGGAATAACTTATTACTAAGAATAAATCAGGAATAAAATGGTTATTTCAGATAACCAAAGTTACCAAACACCTTGTTAAAATGTTTTCAAGCACTAAAATTTTAAGACTTCAAGTCTCTGGGAACTTTGAAAACTCTTAAAATGATAGAAATTGAGAACACTTTATATTCAAATTTATTATTAATCACTTAAATTGACTTTGTGACGTAAGTTGAATTTGTGAATTTTCCGAATAAAATTATTTAAATTATGTGATTAACGGGCTATTAAGTGTCTCAAAAAATTTGTGGCGGTAGCAACTCTAGGATCTGTATTGTGATAGAACAACAGGGTCTCATTCATGATTCATGCCTAAAATATACACAAACTTACCAAAATAAAAAGTTATCCAAGGAATTGCCAGTGGTGTCCTGCCTACCAATTTTAGCTTGGAATCTTGTTCTTAGGCTACAAGGAACTCATGGGACGTGAGAATTCCCAGTAAAATCATGACCCGGAAAATGCGTTCAATCGCGTGTAGGTACGCAACACCAAGAACTATAATCAAAAAGAGCAATTACCAACATCGAATCAAGAGATTCCCAGGAGCTAGAAAAGAAAAATATTGACAATGACTTGAATAAGTTAAGATCCACCGCTTAAACTACGCATTAAATGATGGATTCATGCATAGTAGACTTTTGGGAACATACCGAATCCAGGCAAGTCAGACTCTTAGTTCAAGAATTTAGCGAAGAAAGATGAAATTCTGGCCCACGAGTTGCGTATATTTGCTGACTTTCATCTATGACAAAGATTATTCATGGCGCAAGGAATGAGGTAAGAGATTAGATTAGAAAAGGAAATTCTGGCCTTCAATGGATGCCTACATGGAGTTTCTTTTTCTGGGAAAAGCTATGAAATTTCATGACTCCAACTCTTACTTGATGTAATGCTGAAAGAACTCATGCATAGGATCTTGTAGGACAATGTAAGCGAAGGCTTTAACTGCTTGAACTGGGAAGGACAGAGCACACCAAGTTCTTCATGAAACCATTGGCAAAATCATGTCCCATAGAAGTCAAAAACTTCAAATCTTAATAGCAAAGAACACATGCATTGGAGTTCAGCGGGAAAGTAAAAAGAAAGCAAACACTACAAACACGAGGGCTTTTTTACAAGGAACTAAAGATACATATTGCATTCAGCACAAACTTGTTAAAGGTTAGAAGTCCAAGAACATGCTTTGAGTCGCATTTCAGTGACAATATAACCTTTAAGATGAGTTCACACAAGACTAATCAATTCAATTACAGAAAAAAAAAAAGGAAGATAGAAAAGGAAAAAGAGGATAATAGTAAGTAGCGGAAACAATTGGCTAAATCCATCTATTAAGTACCCTTCTCCAAAGTAATAGTCTGTCAGGAACTGTCAATGGACTATAAAACTGTCTGCATTGGGTACCTGTGAATGCAATCTTCCCAAGGGTTACTAGTCGAGGGCTTCACATTCCTTAAAGCCTCCCAAACTGCACTGTTGCACTTGAAACCACTTCCAAAAGCAATTTGCCACACACGATTCCCCTTCCTCATCCTGCCTTTTGCTTCAGTATAAGCCAACTCGTACCAAATAGAGCTCGATGAGGTGTTGCCAAATCGATGTAGAGTCATTCTGGATGCCTCAACATGTAGAGGGAGAAGTTGCAAATTCTTCTCAAGCTCATCAATCACAGCTCTCCCACCAGCATGAATACAGAAATGGTCAAATGCAAGCTTAAAATCAGGGATATAAGGCTTCACTTTTGCGTTCAACAACTTCTTGGCAACCAAAGTAGCGAAAAACAAAAGCTGCTCACTTATCGGAAGAACCAAAGGACCAAGGGTTGTGATATTGGTCTTGAGTGCTCCACCAGCAATGGCCATGAGATCTTTAGACAAAGAAACCCCAGTTTTTCCATTATCATCCTGCTCCTGATAAACACACTTAAATGCCTTGTCATCAGCACCTTTATGGGTCCTAACCACATGAACAAGTTTATACTTAGCCCGCCTCCTATCTTTTGATCTATTCGACAACAAAACTGCTGAGCCCCCAACCCTAAACAGACAATTCGGTATCAGCATTGATTTCTTATTCCCAAAATACCAATTCTGTGTAATATTCTCAGTACTCACGACAACAGCATAAGTATTCCTATGAATTTGCAGCATGTCTTTAGCGAGATCAATCGCGATAACCCCAGCACTACAGCCCATGCCCCCAAGATTAAAGCTCCTAATATTCCCTCGCAACTTATACTTATTAACAATCATAGCAGATAAAGATGGCGTGGGATTAAACAAACTACAATTCACAACCAGAATACCAATATCCTTAGGCTTGATTCTAGTATTTGCGAAAAGTATATCCAATGCACCAAACATCACCTGCTCTGCCTCTTCTCTCGCAGCTTGCATAGATGGTCTTGGAGGAATAAAATGCATAGCTTCAGGGACATAAGTTTCTTCGCCAAGACCCGACCTTTCAAGAATCTTTCGCTGAAATTCCAACGAAGAATCATCAAAATCCCCTGTTAACTTGGAATGCTCCATGAATTGCTCGTATTTGACCTGAAGCTTAGATGGAGGCTTGTAACACGCATAGTCCACAAGAAAAACGGATCTGGGTCTGGACATGACATAAACGGTGCATCCAAATACGAGAACAGCAGAGCAAATAATGACACTGACGAGATTATACTTAAGATGTAGCCAAAGTTGGTGAATGTCGTCTGGGTTCAATTGTGAGGCTTCGACGATAATAACTGCCATTAACGGGACCAAACATAGTGTCAGCAAATGACTCACCAGATAATGATACCCCAGCTTCACATACTTGAGGTTCACGCTTTGTAAGAAATCTGGTAATCGCCGAGATTGTTGAATCTGAACATCACTACTCGGTGTTCGTATAGTCGCTGATGATTCAGAACTCATGTCGGTCTACGACAAAAGTAGGAAACAACGAAAAGAACAACGGAAAATCCGAACTGGGTAGTTGTCAAAAACGATGTACAAGGTACGACAGACAATGGAGGCCTATCTATATAAGGTACGGATACGGATCTAATAGGAGTTGGTGGGGGAGTTTAGAAAGGTTTGATACTAGTGCATCAACGACCAAAATAGTAACCTAGATTACAGAGCACGTACACGGGTTGATTTGGATAAAGTAGAAAACTTAGGCAAATTATAAAAACAGGAGAGAGAGAGAGAGAGAGAGAGAGAGAAGAGGCTCTTCGTGAAGAGTAGTTGTGTTGATGTTGTTATTTCTCAGAACAGAGGATTCGGTTTGGTTCGTTTGCGTCTCTCTCTCTCAATGCCTTGCCTAGTGATGGCTTTGACTCTATGATCATGTAGATATAGGGAGAGAAATCTCATGTTATATCCCTCTCAAAAAAACATAAGGCCAATCTATTCGAATATTACCCTAAAGTTCTTCCCTTTGCAATTATACAATCACAACTTAAATTCACCTTCTTCCATCGACATATGCATAATTTTGTGGTCTTCAATGTCTTAAATAGATATCGGCATAGCCTTGTAACTATCTATTTCGTCACTTTCCTCTTTTCCTTTTTCCTTTATAATTTTTGTATTAAAAGAACTAGTCAGTGGCATTCTAAATTTGGTGAGCTCATTAATGCATAAGATAGCTTAGACTTTTCAACTGTAATAAGTCCAAAGTGTTATTGGCATCTCTTAAGTCGAAGAGAAGAAGAACGAAGAACAAAAACCACTTGTTATTGATATTTATAGCCGCAAGCCTGCATTTTCCATCAGCCGCCTATGTTGAAGAAGTCGGTGGCCAAAATTTGGAACCAATTATACCATATTTTGTTGTTTATTCAATTAATTTAAAGTGAGTTTGGCGAGTGAAACAAGCAACTACCCCATGTATCATACAAGGGTCTCAGTTTATTAATTTTGGAAACCGTCCATTCTCAAAGGTTTTTGGATATATAGAAAAGATACTTTGAACTGTCACTAAATTAAGGGTTAAAGGCTAATGCGATAAGTCAAATTCCCACTTCAACTAGAATGAAAAAAAATAATAAAGAGTCGATGTTATAAACATTACACGAATTATGAATTTATTGAGTAATAGAGGGAGGGTATAGCCTTTCTTCTACTTCCAACCTGTCTAACGTGTATTGAGTCATCAAAGTTGTCAACGGCAAGAATAGAAGGACCTATGTCTAATAATTTACATAAAAATCGAGGAAGAACGGAATCATTAAGGTTTAAATCATCTTAAATCCAAAGTCTGCGGGAAAGGCATCTGCTTGCATACATACATATGAGATGAGACACCGTAAATCAATTATAATCGACGGTTTAGAACCATTTTGGCCAGTTTATTCGTTTGAATCTTGCTGTAGAGTGCAATCATTTTCTTTTGAATCATAAGAACCACAAACTTGATCGAAGAAATTGCAAAATCCAAATTACGTAGAATTATGGACTTCTTCTTTACACTGATAGCTAAACAAGTGTATTATCATTGACAGTGTTCTTAACATGCATTAGTTATTAAAGCATTGTCATTAATATCATCAACAACAAGAAAGTGAATAAAGAACAACTTTTCAATGCAATTTCATATGGATGCGCATGTGCTTGAAGAATTTTAGGTAAGGGTCTAGGGACCACCCCAAGCTGGAGCTTAACAACGTACAACAAGTTGGCATAACTTTTTATATATTTAATAACCCAATTTATTACACATCTATATCCAGCACATACTATCCGACACTCCATTTTTCAGTGCACAATTTGTCTTTTATTTTTTCACGCCAGATATGAACTTATAAAGCTGAAATTTAATTAATTGGCTTTTAAGTTGGTAAAAATCAAATGAACTCCGAAGAAAAAAGAGCTATTGTTTTAGCTTTGTGAAATTATCTAGATTCAGTCCCTTACATGGCCTCCATCAAAACGGTGCTTGATAGATAAATTTCAGCGTCTGGGTTCTTGTCAACTTATTTTTCACGGCTCATTAATAAAAATTTCTTTTTATATATTGCGACAGAAGAAACAGGAACAATACAGGCGGAAGAAAATGAGAGATATAAGGATCTTACATTGTTTGTATAAAAGATGAGACAGGAGGACGACATCGTTGAATTTAGTGATATCATCATTATCATCATCATCATCACTACCCAGTCCGAAATTCTGCAATAAAGTGGGATCTGGAGAGGTCCGATAATACGCAACCTTACCCCTACTTAATAGAGAGGTTATTTCCGGTTGATCCACATACAAATAAGACAATATACGAATGATGCAGGTCACAGAAGCAATTTAAAAAAAAGGTCAAGGATATAGCTAAAATAAATTCAAGTAACACTATAAAAGCTACACGCGGGAATATTAAAAATAATAATATACCAATAAGA
>JANQAP020000591.1:1773430-1793922 GCA_026874005.2 Erythroxylum coriaceum | reverse complement strand
AGTTACATGCCAAAAATGCCCTCAATTCATTCTTATGCATTTATTCCATGAACTATTATGCTTAATTTAACGAAAAATTTTTTCAGGGGTCAACAATGGTATAAAAGCATGAAGATGAATTAATAATGGTTAAGGTATTTTTCATTAGATTACGCCCACGTTATGGTAATAAGCTCACTTTTTATGACCTCTGAGTTGGACTCCGAAAACGGGGCCTAACACTGAGTCAAATGAATCTGTTCTCCTTGTTAAATGGTTTGAAGAACACTTAGAGAAACCATTGGCCACATGCAATTAATAGGTACAAAAATGTAGCCATAACTGTTATAAACCCAACAGAAGCTTACTGTTATCTCTTGGTAATGCTGATTAATTGATAATGAAATAGTACTGCCATTTAGACATCATTCAATAAGTATACCCTTGAACTTGTAACTCTTATTGGTACATGATTTTGGCTAATCGTTGATTTTCTTATGTCAAGAAAGATTGTTTTGCAGTTTCATAAAAGATTATATAATTATAACAATGTTAGTTATAGAAGTAACGAACAAGTGTCTAAAAGAATTATAAAGAGAGGAGAGAATTTAACAGAACACACTTTTATTATAATAACACTACAATTATAATGCCATTACACTTTACATACAATATTACAAGATTATATATAGAGTAATAACCAAATAAGTGTGCCTAAATTAATGATATTCCAAAACTCTTATCATACACATACATTAACATATAATTAAATACATTTAGTTTTTAAATTTCAGAAGATACAATCATTCATATATTTAACTTAATTTAAGCACATTTATTATAAGTTATGTTTATTTTCGAACATTAATTAGATGTCTATCTTCAAACACATCTCTCAAACACGATTTTTAGTTATTGTAGAGAAGCTTCTTCATGCTTCAAATGTATCAAACTTGAGAGCTTTAGCGAGAATATTCATAATCTAATTTTGAGACTTCATATAATTTACTTGCACCAACTTATTTGTAACACATTCATGAATAAAATGAAAATTGGTATGTTTATGCTTAATGGATTTATGAAGTAGAAAGTTCTTTGCTAAGATAATAGTCAATCCGTTAGTAATTTAAAATTTAATAGGCCCTCTTTATTCAAAATGAAGTCCTGTTATTAAGTTCCTTTGCCAAATTGCTTAATTCACATAAAATTTGTATTACCTAAGTAAATACAAAGCCAATGGTACTCCTTTAACCATCAGTATCTCCAACCTAATCATTATCTTAAATCAATAAATAAAAATCGATTTATTTTTTCTTTTTTTCTTGATGAGAAAGTTACAACAGGAACCTGACATTTAAAACCACGAGGGAGACCACGCAAAAATATATAAGAACTAACCTTCCTAATCAATACAAAAAGAGGTACCAGAAATCCCTAATTAACAAAAGAGTACCACATCCACTCGGAGAGGGAAAGTAAGTAATATTTGATGAAAGAAATAATTAGATCGAACAATTGAGATTTTATGGAAGTTGAAGTTGTATTTTATTTTTTTGATGACCATAAGGTCATAAGGTCATAAATCATAAGTTAAAGTTACTCCTTTGTGACCATAAGGTCACATGTTTAAGTCACGAAAATAACCTCTTTGTAAAAATACAAAGGTAAGATTGCGTACATTATGACCTTCCACAGACCCCCGCAAAGCAGGAAGCCTTATGCACTTGATACGTTGACTTTTGATGAACTTTTAAACTTTGACTTGATTCTAAATATTCTGTTAGTGACTCTTATCTCCAACTAGGGAAAATTAAATTAAATATCATTTAGGGCTGATAGAATTTGAAGTTGATTATAAGCCTGAATCCATTTATTTTTGTTATTAACGAAGTCTCTGTCTTCTTAACAATAAGACATTACAAGCAATGCCTTTGATCACCATCCAAATTGATTTGTTTTCAGAGCATATGACTGTCACACATAAAAAGATGGTAGTTGTGTGGATGTTCTGTAAATCTTAGCTCTCAATTACAAAGTTCGAGTAGTGAAAAGATGCCTAGGAGTGGAAATGTAGGTAGGAAGTCAAATCCTCCAGCACTATAACAACAGATGATAAGGACTCTTTTAATGACATAAGGGAGCCAAGTACTTGCATGCGGAAAATTGATAGAAATGACAAATTTAAGAATATTCCTACTAATTCCAATATATCTTTTGTGCTACTGGTTTTATTCAATCAGCAACGTAAGCTCAAAGCAAGTTGAAGCCATTCAAGTGATAGGAAAATACTGTCAAAAGTTTCTTACCCAAATGTACCTATTACATGAGTTGAGATGTGAGTGCAGTTATCTGAGGAGAGCTTAGCCAACCCAAAGTCTAACACCTGAATTGGTGATAAATCAACATCTTTCATTGGTTGAACTCCTTAAGTCTAAATTTTGCTAGAAATAACTAAAACGTTCGAATAGTCGAAGACAATGCAAAATGCTGGTCATGGAGAGCATACCTTGGCTTCATAATTGAAATTGAGGAGAATGTTTGAGCTTTGATGTTTCGATGGATAATGCGTGGATGACCTGAATTCACCAAACATTTTATAGAAAATGAGGAGATAAAGACACAAATAGAAAGATAAAACGAAAGAAGAAGTGATAACAATTTGTTGACTCACAATCTTTATGCAAATAAGCAAGCCTTTGGGCTGATCCAACAACAATCTTAAGCCTAGTAGACTAGTCCATTGTTAGGCAACCCTTATTGGTAAAATTTTCAAACAAAAAAATCTCTAATAATATGTCAGAATAAAAGTGAAGTGAAATGGAGAAGAATCGAAAATGTTAAGGATAGAGTTTGCATACCATAAAGGTGATATTCAAGGGTGTAATTTGGAAGACACTCATAAATCAAGAGCCTTTGACCTTCTGCAATGCAATACCTGACAAGAGACACAAAGTGGCGATGATATACACGACTGATAATCTCAACCTCCACATGAAATTCACGATCTCCTTATCCACTACCTACTTTGAGGCTCTTAATAGCGATTCCCTTACCATTAGGAACTTTATGCGCGTAACCAAAGCCCCCTTGGCTTAATAGGTTAGCATGAGAGAACCCTTTATTTACTGCCATAAGTTCCTTATAGCTGAAATTGTTCTTACTGAATCCAAGAGCCATAAACGAGTATGGAGTAGGCAACGACTAGTCATGTGGGCCGGAGAAGTTGGAGCTCACTTCACCATTAGATAGAAACGCGTCGGACTGTGGGGCTGGTGGCTGCGACAAGCTTGGTCAATGCATGTGGGCACCTGATGGTGGTGGTATATCACCACTATTTTGTGGGCTTCCCCAATTATGACTAGGTGATCAGTAATAAGGGTTTGTGTTACATATGAAATTTGAAATTTGAGACTGGCATACACAACTGAACTTATATAATGAAATTAAGGTTGGATTATTAGGAAGCTCATTGAGTTGATCTAGATATCCATCCAATTCAAACCAACTTTTGTCTTAACAAGGACCATAGGTACAATCCTTAATTACTAGTTATACTACTAAAGAAGTAATTATATTAATTAGCCAACAAACTTGATTGATTAGTTTTTCTGGTTAGAGGGCTCAGTGTACGTTACCTTTAGGTCCCTTAGGTTGTTCACGGCAGAAAGCATCAGTAGGCTCAATAATGAGCACCAAATTAGTTCCATTGTGACCACCATCTGAGGATGAGGGAATATTCTTTGATGATGAATCCTTTGAAGGTGGGCCTAATGATCGCAACAGAGGTGGCGTACGGTTGTTTTTTGATGAAGGAGGGGGAGGAGGACTTTTGTAATCATTGTTGTTGCCACCATTTTTTAGTGGAGGTGGTGAATTATTAGAAGAAGATTGAGGAGGAGATGGAAAGTTCTTTGAATCTTGGGTTGGGGGCTTAAGATATGATCTGGAGGTGGCAGATTAGATTCCGGTGGGGGTGGAGGGTGAGAATCTGATAATGGTGGCGGTGATAGAGAGGATGGAGAATCTTGAGGTGAAAGGGAAGCTATGGAAGGAGTTTCCTATCAGAATTATTATCCAATAACGATGCCACATGAGCAGCCCTACCACTCCTCTGATGACTGCCCTTGACTGTCCCTAACGTCAAACACGCACTTGTTGAAATAGAAAAGAAATGACTGGAAGTATAAATAGATAAATGATCAAACAAGAGAGGGGATGAGTTTTTAATCAATGAACACTCTTTATTAGATCATAGTTAATAACTATATAATGCAATGAGGACAATGTGTAGCTTAATTGTTGATTCCTAATTATCTTCTGTACTATTCAATGATGAAATGGTTTGAAGATAAATAGTTATAAGAAATCTTATACCTGTAAGAGAAGTGTAGGAAGATTCTCAAAAGTTGGACACTAGGCCGTTGCATGGTACGTAGTAGTTACATGAAAGGAAAAAGAATGTAAGCCCTAAAAGACATACGGTACAATGATTGGAATTAGTTGTCTGAATGTTATGTTTTTGAAGTGTTACAAATGAATTTCCTATATATGTGGTGAACCCTTTACACAAAGAACCATATTGTTGGGAACGGTCTAACCCCTTCAATTGCATGCACATATAGGTAAATGGGAAACAACAATGACTATGGGAAGACTATGATTGATTGTCCAATACTAGGATTGAAATGGGGGAGTACTATGGTCTGGTCTCACCGACACCTTAAAAGATTGAGTTGTCTTTTTGTTATACAAGCTCATTTACTTGGTTTTTATCAGTTAGTTGTTATTTTTGTCTATTCTTCGAATCTTATGTCCTGAGTCAAATGAATCTGTTCTCCTTGTTAAACGGTTTGAAGAACACTTAGAGAAAACATTGGCCACATGCAATTAATAGGTACAAAAATGTAGCCATAACTGTTATAAACCCAACAGAAGCTTACTATTGTCTCTTGGTAATGCTGATTAATTGATAATGAAATAGTACTGCCATTTAGACGTCATACTAGCAATAACCATACCCTTGAACTTGCAACTCTTATTGGTAAATGATTTTGGCTAATTGTTGATTTTCTAATGTCAAGAAAGATTGTTTTGTAGTATCATAAAAGATTATATAACTATAACAATGTTAGTTATAGAAGTAATGAATAAGTGTTTAAAAGAATTATAGAGAGACGAGAGAATTTAACAGAACACACTTTTATTATAATAACACTACAATTATAATGCCATTCCACTTTACATACAATATTACAAGACTATATATATAGTAGTAACCAAATAAGTATGCCTAAATTAATGATATTCCAAAATTCTTATCATACACATACATTAACATATAATTAAATACATTTAGTTTTTAAATTTCAAAAGATATAATCATTCATATATTTAACTTAATTTAAGCACATTTATTATAAGTTATGTTTATCTTCAAACATTAATTAGATGTCTATCTTCAAACACATCTCTCAAACATGATTTTTAGTTATTGTAAAGAAGCTTCTTTATGCTTCAAATGTATCAAACTTGAGAGCTTTAGTGAGAATATTCATAATCTAATTTCAAGACTTCACATAATTTACTTGCACCAACTTATTTGTAACACATTCATGAATAAAATGAAAATTGGTATATATATGCTTAATGGATTTATGAAGTAGAAAGTTCTTTACTAAGACAATAGTCAATCTATTAGTAATTTAAAATTTAATAGGCTCTCTTTGTTCAAAATGAAGTCCTCTTATTAAGTTCCTTTGTCAAATTGCTTTATTCAAACAAAATTTGTATTACCTAAGTAAATACAAAGCCAATGGTACTCCTTTAACCATCAGTATCTCCAACCTAATCATTATCATTGAAATCTCTAAGTTTGAAATTATTAGAGGTAGAATAACATAACTAAAAAATCAAAAATGATTTTTAAGTACCATTAATGTATTACAAAATTTCCTTGTAGCTTTTAGATGGGATCATATTGCAGCCTCCATATATCGTCTAACCAATCGAACTCCAAATAATACATTAAGATTTGTATAAATTAAATATTCAAACTTCCAATTAAGCTTCAATATAATAATGGATCCATTTAGCCTTTATTATATTTGGACAATTTCATGTCACATTCCACTAGAGTGTCGATTAGGTCACAATCACTCAAACAAAAAAGTTTCAAAATTTTTTAACATAACCTTTTTTGGGAGATGGTAATATCATCATTCATTCACTTCAATTATATACCAAGGTAATGAGACATAATTCCTAAATTTTCTTCTCAAATTTATGGTTCATTTCTTTTTTGAATTTTTCAAACATCTTTAAATTATTGTTTACAAAAATTATATCATCCATATACAAGCTAATGATTAAATTTTAAATGTCACTTACCTTTATATAAAGAGCTTGTTAATAAGGGCACTTGATAAAACTATTTTCCTAGAAATATTTTCCAGCTTAATAAGTTTAAGCTCTTGGTGCTTGCTTCATCCTATAAATAGTTTTTTTATAATAATTTTAGTACTTTATCTCAATGCCTTTTCACTATATAGCCAGGAAGTTTTTGCATATAAACCTCCTCTTCAAGATAGCTATTGAGGAAGGCTGATTTATCATTCATTTAAAAAAAATTCCACTTGTTTTGTGCTACCAAAGAAATAATTGGTTATATGGTTTCCATGTGAGCTATTGGAATAAAAAGTTCTTCATAATCAATCCTTTGATATTGCTTATACCCCTTTACAACAACAACCCGTTCTTTGTATCTTTCTAACTCTCTTTTTCAATTTTTCTTTATTTGTATACCTATATGTTCATTGGAAAGGGTTGTTAATTCTTAAGTATTGTTCTTCTCAGTTGCTCTTAATTTTTCATTCATAGCTTCTCTAGATTTTTCATTCTCAAAAGCTTCATTAAATTTGATTAGCTCAGCATATGCTAAAAGACAAAAAATTATAAAATCATCAATTCCTTGTGTTTACTAATAATGATCATCAAACCTCTTAAAATGTTGATGCCTTAAACTTGAACTTCCTTCAAAGTCTCCAATATCATCTTATGATGGTGATGTTAGGGGAGTAATGAATGTTTTACTTAAATTCCATCTTTTTTCTTTAAGAAAGGAAGAATAGTGTAGCTTTCTTTCTGAACTTGTCAATCATACGTGGCTTCCTTATTAAAGTTTACATCTCTACTGATGGTTGCCTTTCCATCACTTGGATTGTAAAACTTGTACCTCTTAGTTGTAAAATCATAGCTAACAAACATATATTTCTTACCATCAAGCTCTAAGAGCTTTTTATCAAGAATATAGGCATACACAATTCTTCTAAATATCTTTACGTGAGATACTGTTGGCTTTTCTCTACTTCATGCTTTAAGGGAGTCTTATTAGTTATAACTATTGGTGTAACTGATTTCATAAATATACAACACAATCAATGATTTAAACCCAAAAATCTTTTAGCATCTTCTTATCTTTTATCATTTTAATACATAGTCATATATTAGCCCATGTAATCTGATAAGCAACTTAGTGGTAAGACATGTTCTCTAATATAAGCACGTCCTAGATCATGTACTAATTTGTATAGTTATAGTGAGATCCAAGATCTCTAACCACAGGCATGACTCATAACCAAAGAGTCAATTTCATACCACACCAGCCAGTACTAATAGGTATGTACTAATTAGAAGATTGTACAAAAGGGGAAGGTATTGTTTTATGATAAAATTTTATCCAATATTGATGATTTTGATTGGTATCAATCGATACCAATCGAAGTTAATAATATACGTATAATATTGGGTTATAATTTAAAATCTAAAAAAATTAAAGGATTAAAATGTAAAAATAAAATATTTTATTTAATACTCCTTTGACTACTCCCTCCCTATTCTGCAAGTGTAAACCTAAAATCCCTAATTTTATTATTGTCCCCTTGCTTTCATCGATTTCTTTACTGTTGCCCCTTATTGTTGTTGATTTTCTTTATGGTTTTTTGACCACTTCCAGTTTTTTCATGGGTGTTTAGCTCTTTCTATCACAATTTCTTCATCATTCTTGAGCATTAGTATTCCATATTCTGTAGCTATAGCATTTGAAGTAAAAATGTTGTCTCATGTTATCATTTTTATGCTCACTCCTGTAACTTTGCAAGTTTCTATAGCTTTCTTAGCCCTATATCTATATGGATCTTTGAGACCAACAATCCCTCGAAAACTCAAACTATCTTCTTGTAGATTTTATTTTATAACATTATTAGTCTAGTTCTTTAGGTCATTTTTAGTAATTCTCTTATGAGCAAATGCAACACATCAAAGGCTACTAGTTGTTGTGCCCTCTATTATTTTTCCTATTTACTTCTTCCATCTTTAGAACTATCCATCAATTGGAATTTGGGTTAAAATCCATAAATGATATATTAAGGGACTATTTTGTAATTTTATAAAATTTTACGATTATTTTATAATTTTAAAAATTATCTAAAACAGTATATGACCAGTACCAATATTGCACCTTAGCATAATCAAATCCAGTACTAAGTTTAATATGATATTCACAACATTTCTCATAATATGTCTTAATTCACAAGTTTACAAGAGTTCATGGTCTCCAACTACTTGTACTTCTCATGTCATGCCTAACTTCCCTGAGGTATCGATGGATCCACGGTCTCAAACACAAATGTGTCTTAAATATCGCTAATGGCAGTAAAATATCGAGAACAAATATGACGTAGTCTACAATTATGTCCTAGGTCGTATGTAAAGGGTTGCGTCTTTGATTAAAGTCTATCTTGGAGTATTAATATAATTATGAGAGTTTTGTCTTTGGTTTTTTAAAGAACTTTTCAAACTTATCAAGTTATTTGATTGTAGTGTTTAGCTCATCTTAAAATCTTTATTTTAATTTTTCGTAGCGATGAGTTAAGATCCTTTTATACCATTAGTTCGTGATTCCATATAATCATTGGGTTAAGGTTCTATCTTTAAATCTAGTTTTAACTTCCTTAGGGCTTGCTTAAAAATCAAGCATATTGGTTATCAAGGTTTCTTCCTTTCGTATCATTAACTCTCATGTTTGTCCCACCAGAAATTTCGTCTAAATGCTTTTAGATATTGGAAATTGTATTGTCAATATGATCAGGACGTGTTATAACTTGCATAACATTATCTTCTGAGTTATGACCTAAGTTATGCTTACCATTTCACACCATAAATGACTTTCAACCTTATTCTAATACCAGTTATCACATGGGTTTATTTGAGACTAAGATTCTCCTTAAAATCTCACTATGTTTGCAACCAAGTTCACAAACTATGTTTTGAATATCAATTTATCGAACCTCTTAGAGCTGTCATTTTGTCAAACACCTTTAGTGCATTATATAACTTAGTTATCTCAGGACAAAAAATTATGGACCAAAAAAAAATAATAAAAGTGGAACTTTTATTAATAGAAGGAATACAAAAATACAATATATATGAGCACTAACATTTATAGAGCACTCATGGCACACACATATAAATAAAACAACCAACATTTATAGGTAATTTTATGTAGTTACATCCCAACTACTATAGCTATTTTTGAGTTATATAGAAATTACACAAATAGTTAGTGACTTTTGTGTCTGGTCTAAGCAAGGTGATTGTTATGTCTGGTCTAACACCAATCAATATAATCCGTCCATCGATAAATTAATGTCATAATAATTGCCATTATATAAGTGAACCTTGGAAATAAGGTGACTATGGACTTTTTAAAATCTATGTATACTGCACTATTGCTTCATGAATAAGGATACGCACAAAGTTATAAAAGCCAAATATTTAATGCCTTTCATCAAGTAGTCAAGTTTTGTGTTAGAACATTTCTCTCTAATGCATAAAAAGTCTCACAATATAGCTATTGCTTCAAATAATAACAAAATGAAAGAAATAACAAAGGAAGGCAAATAATAACGTTCACTATCTTATTAGAAAATAATGAAAGATAACATATAAGAACTTTTGTCACTAAAACGCTAAAACACTAGTCCATGTAATAAGACTCTTAACTAAGTTATATATATCTATTTTACTCCAGGAAAATGGAACTGAAATTCCAATTTTGGTCAAATTGTAGCTAAATGAGAATTCAAAATTTAAATAATTATTATAATTGAATTCTCTATTTTTAAAAAAATTAAAAATTAGAATTTTGTGGAATAAATAAGGGTTAATTACTAAAAAAAGCCCAAACTTTTAATTTTTTTCAATTTTAGCCCGATGTTAGTCTCATCGTTATCTATACTAAATCGGCACAGCCACGTGTGGACACCCCTCACTAACCAAACGCCTCAGCTGGTTTAGGGGAAGATTAACTTTGATAATAAAACAACGTTGTTTCAACTAAAATCAGATATCCCTCCCTTCTCTGTCTCTTCTCTGTTGATCACGCTTAAAACTCTTACTCTAAAATCCTTAATCTGTAACCTAAAATCCCCTAAAGTTCATAAGAGAGTGAATTCCTGCGTTGTTGCTTCTTCTATAGCAAAGTTATTTGCCCCATTAGAACAACAGGCATTCTTTGTGATTTTGTGTGTGGGTGCTTTATAAGAGAGTGATTTTGTCGTCGGATAAAAATTGAAGATTTCGTTGCCAGACTTCTTGTGGCATCGACTAGGGTACAATTGATCCTCTGTCTCTCTCTCTCTTATTCTTTCCACTCTGATAAATGGTGTGTTATGCTAGGGTTCTGAAAGCACAAATCCAATTTGTTGTACTAGGGTTTCAAATTGGATTTGTGCTTCTAGAAAATTGACTTATATTGTGCTAGGTTTCTGAAAGCACAAATCCAATTTGTTATAATAGTGTTTCAAATTGGATTTGTGCTTCCAAAAAATTGGCTTGTATTGTGCTAGGGTATTAGGGTTTCAAATTAGATTATGCTAGGGTATGATTTGTTTATTATTGAAAAGAAGGATTGATTTGTATGTGTACATAGCAAATTGAACAGTAAAAACCTTGAATACTCTTACGCTTAGTTTTCAGTATGAAATGCAAGTCTAATAAAAAAATCAGAGTAACTGAATGCATGATGGTCAATTCATACTTTGTTTTATGTTGTATGCAGAATATATACATCTTGATAATTATTGAAAATTATGACATTACATAGTCGATAGCCTGAATATTCAATTATGTGATACTTCATCCTGATTTGCAAGGAAGAAGCTTCCTCTCTTTCATTTTGTAAATGCAATGGTAGTTTAGTTAAAATCTTAATATTGGGGATATTATGCTAACATTTTGGAAATTTAATGCTTTGTTAGGAAAATTTATGAAAAGAAATCATAGTAGTGTTGCATTTAAGGTAGTAATTAAATATTTGTATGATGATATTGTAACAGGATAACCATTTATGGGCAGAAATAAAGTATATGTAGCTTTCGTTGGGCATGTACTTGCTATATATTTCATATGGGACGAGTGTAAAGGTGTTGTTAATGGATTCAAGGGTGCTATTTATCATTCTTTTGATAGTGTAGCAGAAGCTAGAAGGATATATTCTCAATTTTGTGAAGAGAAAGCATTATGTTCAGTGGTAAAATAACTGTAGTATATATTATTTGTTATATGTGATAATTTAATTTGATTCAAATATAATTAATATTGATATTTCTATATATAATACAGATGTTGAATATTAATTTCCCAATTGCAATACCTTGATGAAGTTTTGGATTTCAAATGTTAAGCCTAACATTGGTCAACATTTTTATGAATATGTTATTACGAAAGTAAGTAATTCAAATATTGTTTGTAGAAATGCCAATCATATAAATTAATGTTAATCAATATTCAAATTGAAAGTTTCTTGTAGGTACTTGGTATTTGTGAAAGAGATGAAAGTTTGTTTTTGTCGTAAAATATGTCAAACAAATTATGTGCGTTAGGGTAAGAGTCTTGTTCGAAAAATATATTGTTGTTCGCAAGAAGTAAGTATGTGTAAAATTTATGTGGATAATGTAAATTTGTCATAAGTCTTAATATTTGTGTTTATATCTTTATTTTGTAGGTCCCATGCAATTTCATAGCTTGGTCGTTGTTGATGGTAAATCCTATCTACTTGTTTTACGCTCAAAAACTACAAGTGAACGGGTCGTGACTTGTAACTTAAAAGAGTAGATATCGACCCCACAAGGATTGATGCCCAGACACCTCTTAATTTAAATAAAACTTTGTTTAAGAAACGAAATTGTTTAATAAAAATAATCTGGAAATTTTAAATAAAAATTAAAAGACTAACTCAAAATAATAGACAATACTAACGTGCAGAAAAATCATAATTAAAAAATCTAAATACTAGAGATTACTTTTTTCCCTATTTTGTCTCCCTCCTATTTTATTGATTGAATTGTGTCTCACCCTAAATTTCTGAATGTAATAACTACCCTCTCTTAAGGTGTAATTAATTGCCCCTAATCAAATTTAAGGAAATCAATTGGACGATCTCTCAACCTACTCAATGACTCAACCTATTTAACTAGTTATTAAACTATCTTATGGGTGATCAATTGACTAGCCGAGATCTCTCTTCTAACTATTCAATTAACATGATAATTGCAAGTCTATAGGTCGCCAACTCTCGTTGTACAATCCTACACAAATATATCTTACTCACTCTCTCAATTTGTTGCAAGATAATAATTTAAATCAACAATTATCAAATACAACTTCATTCAATTCAACAAAATAGGAGTTTTGACAAAATAGTTCAAAAGTAATCCCTAAAACTAAATCAGCCTAACATAGTCTCCATAACATCATCAACATTCAAATAAACCATTTTACAAAAAATAGAAGAAGTAAAATTGACAGAAATTTGAATAACAAGACTCTTTCTCTTCTTTGCCAAAATCTGGAAATTTTGGTGTTGATGTGCTATTTTGCCCAATCTTGATGATGATCCTTGACTTCAATCCTTTCTCAAGGCTCCAAACATGTGTTCTTTACTCCAAAGATGGTGTTTCTACAAAAGGGTTAAAGATGGAGGCTTAATGATGCTTAAATAGTCTAAAAACCATAAGTTTAGTGAAGCCCTGTATATTGTCTCGGATTATGATTCCCACGATGGTGGGAATTGTCATGATTCTCACGATCGTGGGAATTGGTCACATATGTACTCCTCTTTTCTTCTCCTTTTAATTTCTAGCTCAATCTCCAAGTTACTCTATCTTCCTTCCTACACAACAAATAGTCAATTCTGACCCTAAATTAACATCAAACACAAAAGAACAACAATGAAAATCAAACTAAGCAAAATTATACGAAATGAATCCTAAACTATAACAAAAATCAACAAGCATGCAAGAAAACACATGCCAATTACATAGAAAAATATAGACTAATGCGCACCTATCAGTCGTCGGATGTAAGTACAAAAAAAATGGAGACATTGTAATAATTAGAAGAGCAAATGTAACAATTATGTTTATTGAGACTCTTTTTGTCTTTTATTTAATCACCTACCACTTTAATATTCAGTTGTAAGTTATTCATATTGTTAAGGAAACTACAATTGTTATAAGGTTTTACATTGTAGAAGTAACTACAATTATTACAAAATTCCATCTATTAATCTTAATTACATTTATATCATTCATAATTACTTATCCTCTGGTAATTACAATGAAGAGTTATGTTCTATCTTTGTCAATTGACCATTATTACTTTTTAAAATATGCATATATTAGACTAATAATGAAAAATAGGAGACCAAAGGAGCTAACATTCTTAAATATGAAATATATTTGCAAAAGGAGAAATGTATTGAATTCCATATATAATAAATATATCTAAATGGAAATTATAAACTCTAATATAGCTCTTATAAACAATGATATGAATATCGTTCAAAGGAAAAAAGAATAATGAAAAAAAGTGGTTAGCAAGGACAACAGTGTTGAAGAGCAACTAACCGGAAAAAGATAATAATCATGTATAAGAACAATAAAGTCAATATTATTTTTAAGAGTAAATTATAGAGTAAGATCAAACAAGCAAGTAAATAGATTACAGACATTGACATTATTCTACAAACTAAAACAATATCCAAAAATACTAGTTTCTCCAAATGGTTTTAACTTCTAAAGCTCTATATTCAAAACCATGCCTTTGTCTTCCAACTTTCTCAGATAGATTAGTGTGTAATCAGCTCCAACTCTAAAGGCTTAATCCAGGGACTTCTGCAGTGCTTGATCACTCACACCATCCTTACATAATTAGTAACTAGCAAAATTTAGAAGTATGATTCAACTTAAAAGAGATGTCATCAAGATCACATACACACAAACACAAAAGAACTATCACCTGTTTTAGCAAAAGCATACAGATGAAAAGAGCAAGAAAAACTTTTCATCTAATTGTCATACAAAAACTAGACCATAATCATTCAACAACTTACTTCAATAGCCATTGAGGGCTAAAAAGCCAGTAAATACATCAAACCAACCATGGCTGAAGCAAGACTCTATTAGAAATCAAGAGCAATGCATCATCAACAACAAAAACAATGAATAATTAAATCTTACTGCATTTTTGTTTATAAGTATATATACATAGTTTGGATCTATCACAAAAGCCATCAAACCTTGTTTTGATTATGCCATTTGTCTAATGATTCAGGATTAGTACATATACATTTTTGACCTTGAGCAGGCAATCTTCCTTCTGCTCTTGTTGTGTCTAATTTCTATTGCTTTTAATTGCTTTCATATCTTGATTTTTGTTACAAATCCTTGTGTTTTGATCTAAATGTGAGATTAATTGAGTGAAAATGGTGTGAATATTGCATGAATGTTAATTAGGTTATTTTGTCAAATTTGTATTAAAACACCAAAGTCACGTAATTTTTGCATGAAAATTTTAAAAAAAAAGAAAGAAATAGGAAAGACAAAAAGAATAAAGAATATAGTGGTGACACATGTCACCACCTCAAGGTGGTGATAAATCACCACCTTAAAGTGCATAACAACTCTTTTTCATTGTTACACATTTTCATATTTCTCACACCAAATTTGGTAGTGAAAGTCTCTAAGGTGTAGTCGACATTCAACTTGATCCAACTTTACGTCGAGATTGGAAAGAGTTGGATCATTTCTCATTCATTTCTAATGCTAATTAGTTCTTTTCAGAGCCTTCTAATGTAAGAGATTGAAAGCAAAATAGCTATATAGCCCAAAAAACAAAAACATAAGTAGTAAAAGAGCTAACATTGCATTAGGTAATGAAGCAATACTCACCAACTATGAAGATTTCCTAGTAGCAGATTTTTTAGCCATTAGTTTGATCCTTCTTTTAGGTTGAGTTGTATAAGGAGGTATACTTTGGGATGCTTGTGTTGTTGTTGTGTTAGTATTGGAGGGTTGTAACACTTAACATTGGCCCTCACCCATCTATGAAGTATAAACAACCAATTATGCAAATATTATTATCTCCCTTATAATTACATATAAGTGGTATAAACATGAATTTAACTAACTTACTATAAAGTAGGTATTCCCAAAAACTTCCCTAAATGTTACTCCATATCCTCTACGTGCCTATAAAAACAAAAATAATTATAATGTTATATAAGTTAGAAAACAACTTAAATTTTATACTTAAAGTTAACCAACCATTCTCATCTCTCTTCGTAATATAGAATATGCAGTATTTGATCCTGTAGATACTATTGTGTTGGTCTACCTATTTGACCACTACGAATACTGGATGAAGGGGGTTCAGTAGATACTGATTTTGGTGGCCTTCCTCTTTTTTGCTGCATTATACACAATGAAGATAAACATAAAGTTAATAATACTTGATAAATAACAACACATTTATTACACAACTAAAATATCTAAATTAACAATTTCCAGTTGGCTTGGAGGTTGATTCTTATTTTTGCATTTTCTTATATTGTGGCCAATTTCATGGCAATGATGACATCTCATAACTACTCCAACCTTGGTCAATTTGTTGGAATTGTGAGGTTCTTCAATGTGATCCCTTTTTCTTTCCTTTTTCAGTCTTCCAGGCATCTTCTTAATCAATAGAGGTAATATTAGCTGAAGATTTTCAGTCTTTGGCTAAAACTTAGGACCACTAATGGGTTCCATAGCAAACTGGTAAGTCTTCAAATAAGAATCACGCTTATAACATTGATTCACATAAGCATTGATATCCTCCCTTTGATAAGATATACAAGCCACATCATGTTTACATGGAATCCCGGTTAAATCCCATAGTCTACATTGACAAGTTCGTGCTTGCAAGTCAACGATGTACTTGTCTGCAAAGATACTGACTTCAAATTTCAAATTCCCATTTGTCCTTAGCATACAATGTCTTGCATCCCATTGTGCTACCTTTATTTTCTTCCTCACTCTAGGACAAATCTCATCTATGCACTTCATCATCATATCCCTTTTTTCATGTATCTGAGTCATTAAAGAAACTAAAATTTCTTCTAACATATTGACCAAGCTTTTGGTACGAGCTTCACAAATTAATCTATTAAACATCTACGAAATATTGTTATGTACTATTTCACACTTCGGTCTTGTGCTTACAAAGGCCTTCACAAATGTCTTTGGATTCCTACTTTTAAAATCCTCATAAGCCTTTACTGACAAACTCTTCAACTCCTCTATTACCTCATCGAAATCAACTTGCGTTGTGTAATTCACCGCTTTCCAAAATAAAGTCTTATACGTGTGCCCTTTATGAACACTAGACCAGTTTGCATACACATGATGGGCACATTGTCTATGTTTAGCTTCTGGAAACAAGTTCTTTAATGCTTCCACTAAAACCTGTAAAACAAATAGTTACATAAATTAATTAAGTGTTGATCACATAAACAAATGAACATAAGATATATGGATATTTAAAGTTTACCTTCTGTTGATCGCTTACGAAAGTCCATGTATTTCCATTTATATGGAGATCTTTAGTAAGAATGCTCAAAAACCAATTCTATGATTGGTAGTTTTCTTCCTCAACTACAGCCCAACATATAGGAAACATCTTATTGTTTACGCCATGCAATAATAGATAATAATGCACTACTAAGTAAAATCTTCAGAAAACATCCATCTAACCCAATAATCTTCCTGCATCTACCAAGAAAACCATACGTCAAAGCACTAAAACCCACATAAAATCTTTTGAACATTGGTCTCTCAGCTTGTTCATCAAAATCACATTCAATAATAAACTTTTCATCTTTGTCAGCTCGTATTAACTCATGTCCATAAGACCATAACTTCACATAATGACCTTCCATTGATCCCCGAAGCATAGTAATTGCTTCCCACTTAGCCCTATAACATTAATTTTTAGTGACCATTAGTGCATATTTTGATTGAAGATCATCCATCATTTCACTAATAAGCTGACTGAGGTTCCTCCTAAACTTGTGTATGAATACATTCGCAATCCATTTCTGGCTAGCTTGCTTATTTCTCTGTACTTTACTGTAGGTATGAGTGTTTTAGACTCTCTTCGTAACAAATATTTTCTCATTTCCAATCTAGCTAGCATACACCCGAAAAGGACAATGTATATCACAAACTGCTTCCATTCGTACACCAAATCTCACCATTGAAACATTATACCCATTTGAAATTGCATATTTCCTTATAGCTTCCCTCAACTGCTTCTTGTCCTTACACTTCATTCCAATTTCAAGCTTAAAATCCGTCATTTTAACTTTTGGATTAAAACTAATGTATTTCTTCTTTAGTATCGATGCTTTATCATCACAAGGAACTGATGATTGAATTTCATCATCACTGTCATCATAATCACTATTTGCACGATGCGAACTTCTTTCTACTCTTCTAGTATCATTTGAATGATCACCAACTTCATTGAAATTGTTTTCACTTCCATCGACACCATCAACAACATTGTCAAATTCAAACCCACTTTGCGGAGTATTCGCACACCTCCTCTCATTTGTTCTAACATTAACATATTCTTCATCATCAGTTCCAAAGGACTCCTGATCAACTAAATCATCACCAGAATCATTATCCTGCATAACAGTAAAGTCCTTATCTTGCTCCAATTCAACTTGGAACAACCTCTCATCTTGCTCTAATTCATCATCAGAATTTGAATCCTCATCATTTGTCGCAGGATTCTCATAACCATGATCATAGTATATTAGAACATTCTGACAATTCAATTCTTCCATTTTTTTCAGCATATCCAATATGTACCTGTCATGCTTTAAGCCTAATTCCATCAAGCTTCTAATGGAATCATGTGGAAATTTGTAAAACATAGAGATTACTCTATGTCCTTTATCTTCAGAAATCCCTTTTAGAACTAGCATGCTTAGTTCATCAATGCCCATATTCTTTTTTCTTTTAATCTTACCCCCAACATATTTATTTTTCTGCCTTTCTAACACTCCACCATAATGAAATTCAAAATAACCAACATCTACAAAGCAAACTGTGACTAAATACAAAATGATAAATATTACAAGAAGAAAATAAAAAGCAACAACTAAGATGAGCAACAACTAAGAAGAAAAAAATAAGCAACAACTAAGATGATTCACTTCTATCACATTAACTAATAGTGCACAGAAATAGGTAGTATGATTGCATCAGAATAATACACCCACATTTCAGATGCAAGGAGATTCATAAAAGGCTAGTACTACATCAGAATAATACAAACTAATATGTTGGAAAGGCACCAGAAACATACCTTTACAAATTTCTTGAAGTTTTTTCACAATACTTCACACCTGAGTAGCCTCACTTACTGAAACGATCATAAGTAAGTCATTTTAAGGATGTACCACTTAAAAAATGAATGTATCCACAACATACAAATAAGAAATTACACTAAAAAATTTGAGACAAACAAAATGGAATGCATTCAGTAATTATCAAATAGAAATCATATTTTTCAGTAAATTATCAAATGGAATGCATTCAGTAATTACCAAATGGAATGCAAGTTGAACCAAACATTAAATATTGGAGCATAGAACAACCCAAAGAGAAATCATATTTTTCAGTAATTATGAAGATGTATATATTCTGCATACAACATAAAACAAAGTATGAATCAACCATCGAGCATTCAATTACTCTGATTTTTTTTATTCGACTTGCATTTCATACTGAAAACCAAATGTAAGAGTATTCAAGGTTTTCACTATTCAATTTGCTATGTACACATACAAGTCAATCCTCCTTTTCAATAACAGACAAATCATACCCTAAAACAATCCAATTTGAAATCCTAATACCCTAGCACATTATAAGTCAATTTCGTGGAAGCACAAATCCAATTTGAAACCTTAGTACAATAAATTGGATTATGCTTTTGGAACCCTAGCTATAATAAATTGGATTGTGCTTTTGGAACCCTAGCACAATCCAATTTGAAACCCTAGTACAACAACACACCATTTCATACAAAAATCGAATTGGAGTGGAAAGAACAATAGAGAGAGAGAGATAGGATCAATCGTACCCTAGTCGACGTCACAGGAAGTACGACGACGAAATCACTCTTTTATGAAGCACCTACGCACGAAACCACAGAGAACGCTTATTAGTCTGATGGAGCAAATAAATTTACGATAGAAGAAGCACCAACGCATAAATTCACTCTCTTATGTCTTTGGGGGATTTTAGATTACAGATTAGGGATTTTAGAGTAAGAGTTTTAAGCGTTGATCGACAGAGAAGAGACGGAGAAGAGAAGTAGAAGGGAGGGACCTTTGATTTTGGTTGAAACGACGTCATTTTACTATCAAAGATAAACGACATCGTTTTGCTAATAAGACAATCTTCTCCTAAACCAGTTGAGATGTGTTATTAGTGATGGGCGTCGACACGTGGTTGTGCCATGTCAGCATAGATAACGGTGAAACTCATGTTAGGCTAGAATTGAAAAAATTGAAAGTTTGGACTTTTTATTGTTACTTTTTAAAGTATGAGCTGCAATTGAAAATTTGAAAAAAAAATTGGGCTTTTTTAGTAATGAACTCAATAAATAATAAGAATTTTAATTCCAAAATAATTGTATAACTTTTTAGTTAAAAAAATTCAAATTAGTGGGAAGTTGATCGGAAATGACCGATCCAAGTTAAGTGACAAAATATTGGGTTGTTCAAAATTTGAGTAGGTTTGAAAGTACCATTCAACCTAAATAATTCAAGTTAGTCTAATAGTCATTCAAATTGCCCAATGAAAATTCATACCAGACTTAAACCAAAAATAAAAGATTCAGAAAGATCTGAGCGTTGTCAAGCCCAAATCCAACTGGAGGTCCTGTTCCTCATCCTTTAGTCTTTGCATGGATGGAACAACTGTTTGCACTTTTCACCAAGCAAAAGGACAAAATATTATTTACCTTTTTAAGGAGAATTTGAGCCCCCGGGGCATAGCTCAACTGGCAAAGGCTTGGGTGGTGTAGTGCCTGCCATGCTGGCGACCTGCAGGGTGGGGGTT
>JANQAP020000591.1:1706986-1721681 GCA_026874005.2 Erythroxylum coriaceum | reverse complement strand
TATGAAATGTTGGATAAGTTGACAGAAACAACAGACAAGTATGGAAAGCTAAAACTCATAAAAGAAATTATCATAGTTATTATTAGGCAGCAAAGATGTACAATATCCAGAAAACTGGCATTCAAACCATGTGATTTGACAAGTTATTGTTATGTCCTTTTTCCTCTTTTATTTATATCTATCAATCAAGGAAAGCAAATAGAAGCAATAATATTTTTCTTCTGATTTTTTTCTTTGTTATGAATAAGATAGTAAAAGAAGTCAATCCACGTGACACTCACAAAAGGGAGTAAGTATGTCAAGAAAGCAATATCCTGCTTATGGAAAATTTCACAAGAAGCTTTCAACACAATGTTTAAAGGGCGTGGTGTCTCCTCAGACTTCGCAGAAAGAAATAGAGCAGCAGTGGCAATTAACTGCAAAAGAGAGTAATTAAAAACCATTGCTATCATCAGTTGGATTTCACAGCAGAACATCAATAATGCAGAGCAACATTGGATTTCACAGCAGAACAATAGCAGAGCAAAAAGAATGTAATGTAGAAAATAAAGGACAAAAAGAAAGAAATAGCAAGATTTGTTTCTGAATTTCTGAACAGAAAAACCAAAAATCTATGATTTAACATGCAACAGTGACAAAGAAAGGGGGAAAAAATCATCACAACAACACCGATCAATAAATTAAAGTAAGAAAATAAGAAAAGCAGCTTCACAGCTTTCTAAATACTTGTACAAACATGGCAAAAATACAAAGCATAAAGTCGATAATTCAAAAAAAACTTACGGTTGGTGGAGCCAAACATGGTAATCTATAATCACGAAGGCCCAAAAGTAGTTGATCCTGAAACTAAAACACAGAGAAGATAAAAATTTATTAGACACGAAAAACAGAAATGAAAAGGAAATTAGCAAGATTAAGAAGGAAAATGGATTCACCTTTTTCGTGTCAGGTCCAAGCTTCTCAAACTTAACAAGTCCATCAATCAAGGAGAAAATTGTATGGTGCTTGCCAATCCCCACATTATTCCCTGGATGGAACTGCCAAATTGTTACATACACAAATAGTTACGAGACTAATCATCAAACAATCCCAATCAACCAAAAATAAAAAAAATAGAAACCCTAAATACCCTGGTGCCACGTTGGTGGATTATAATGGAGCCAGATTTAAAGATTTAATTGCCGAAGACTTTGACATTGAGACGTTTGCCTTTAGAATCACGGTCATTCTTAGTGCTACCAGCTCCCTTTTTGTGAGCCATTTCTATGGTGAGTGGCATCGGCAACGACACGAAGCTTGTACTTTTGGGGCACACCAGCTTATTAAAAGAGGAGACGCCATGGTCTCCCTTGAAGAAGGAAGAAGAAGACGACAGAGAGAAATGGAAGCAATTAACTAACTAAGCAACAAACATCCGAACAAAAATGAAACCAACAGATCGAGAAATGACGAAAAAGCAAAATAAAGTAAGCACCTGAAATGAAGCGAGTGAATGAGAGTGGAAAAACCAAATCCCCAAATTCTAAAATCAATAACATACCTTTACTTTGATTCTAAATTTAGTTTCTTTAATGAATCATGATGGAGGGAATTTAATTATATGCTTCACTTCAAAATATCGTAATTCTCACGCTTCTGGTATTTTCTCCATTTTACCCCGAAGAATTTCTTCTATCTACATTTGACCCCAATAGCATGGGCCTTTCTGACCTGCTGGTCTTGAATTATTTTATCCTTCTAAGACTAACGATTGAATTGTTATTATAACTCAACATTTATAACTTATCTACAAGTCAAACTCATATTAACTAAACGTTTTTTATAATTACTTGTTTTTGATATTAATTAATCGTTATTCTTGGATGCATACTTACTACAAATTATAAAAGGTGCAAATTTTTGTCCCGCCAATTTGAAATTTTAGAAATTTTAGACTCTTTTTTAGTATATTTTTTAGACAAATTTTGACGTCTTAAATAAATGTCTAAAAATTCCACCAATTCTTAGATTATTTAAAACAATTATTAGATGTGTCTAGACGTAAGCGTCTAAAAACTCTTAATTTTAGTGTAGTGTTGGGAGAATATCAATTAGTTTTATATTGGATCCAGAAAGTTTTCATCGATAAGAGATCAACTTCGGTTTTCATAAGATGGGAGCACGCTCAATCTAAGAAGAGATTTGTTAGGATAATTACAACAACTAATACTGTTAACAATTGGCAAAGTGCTGATGAAAGTGGAGCAGGGGGGAAGATGGTGATGCCTGAGAGACACCAGGAAGGGATGATAAATAAATCTTAATCTGAATAACGGTGCTTAGCTCAAGGAAAACGAAGTTTTGAGACTCCCTAGCGTGAGTGTTGCTTCCCAACCTCAGCAGTCTTCATGCCCATCCCTTGACTCATCTGGATCACATGGAATTTGGAAATGTCACTAACGGTAGCATTCTGAAACCTAGGAACTGAATGCCTACCTATTTTCCCCAGAAAGAACCCTTAACGAGGAAGCTGAAGCTATTCAATTTCACATCAGCAACTTCCTTGTCTTCTTGAATTCTTATCATTCTCCCAAGGTTCTCCCCAAGCCATAGCAATGGAAAACACATTGACAATGTGAGATCAAACTCATCAAGGGATAGACAAAAATTTGTGCTACTTTTCTGGAATCCATGATTGATTTTGCGCAGGAAATCTTACGATTTGGAAAATAATTCACGATCGTGAGCATCTCACCTGACGAAGTCAAGTACCCCTTTGCAAAACGTAACCAAGGACATACCAGCTCACAGAATGGTTTCATGTCATACAATGCCCTGCCCTTACGGAGTTCTCTATATAACAAGGTTTTCCTTGTTTCACTAGAAGGTGACAACGGAGACAGAGTGGAAGCGCTTGCTGTTTGTCACATGGATACCTTTGAGTGGAGCCACAATCACGTGTCTTTTATGGCTCATGAGATTGAACCAAACACGGTCCTCAAATGTGTACCATTTATTCCCAGAAGATAATCTAGTTAATGTTCCTATCCTCTCCCATGGCTAGCACATGCAATGTGAACCTCACCAGTTCTGCCACTGAATGTACTTTGTATACCTAGTTTATTGAAAATAAGAACACTCTTATCCATCAGAGGAAAGAGTGCCTGATGCTGTATCATATTTGGTCTGAATTGACTAGTAACCTTGTCAGTACAGGAATCTATCTTTGCTTCAGAACAAATATTTGAGGGTAAATACAAGTGCAGTTGACTGCTTATCGGAAGCAATATCGGCCACCAATGTGGGTGTATTATGGATTATCACAACCAGTTAACAGGTGTGATATGAGTTGACATCACAGGTCCATTATGCAATTTTGTAAACAAAACGATCCCAATTTGAGTGTCAGACTGATATTATGAAAACTCGGTTTTCTTTTGTCAACAATCATCGAAGTAACAAATAAAAGAAATTATATTCTGAAAACTTCGAAACTTTCACTTAACACCAATCAATTCTCAAGTATGATTTTAGATTTGACGAGCAGTCTGTGTTTTCAAATTTAAGCGTTTATGTAAACCAAGAGGGTAGAATTGTTATCAATTTTCTATTGGATATGTGCCTGATGGATCAATAAGTCAGTTTTTACTATAAAACGTAGTGTTGCAATGCAGAGACGTACATCATCCCTCTTCCGTTCTCTAATTTTCTTTCCCCAGGAAGCTGGCTTTGTTATGAGTCAAACACAGATTCGACGGGAAATTACGAACCCCTTTTCATATTTCAATTTGACTGTTACTTCGCAAATTCTAACTTCGCCTTGACAATGTTGGACAGGGAATAAACTCAACATCAACCATTTTTCTATGAAGTGGATGCAAGGATTATCTGACTTTGAAAATATATGCAGAAGTAAGAAATGACTATCATATCAGGCCACTAAATGCGAATTATAAAATAGAATGTTCATAAACAGAGCAAAAATTGAACTTTGCTGGTATAAATTGGTCTGCAGCGCCTGGTTATTTAACATTATTAGTTACAGTAACATATGATTTTGTTGATCTTTTGAAGTTAAAAAAGAAATCGAAAATGTTATGCTCAGAAACTAATTAACATGCTCCTTCTGTGGATAAATCATGTCTATGAATGATTTTATTAAATAATTGGCTATTCAATAGCTACAAACTTCCTACAACTTCTTATCCTCGCGCAGATGAGTAGACATCAATAGCAGCTTAGCAAGAAAGAGATCAAAACAAGGAAACCAAATTGATCATTAACTTTTAAGCACTGACAACTAATACAATATAGTCTCTCTGACTCTATAAACACAAGACCTCTCCAGTTCTTAATCACTATGTATTTTCTACATGTGGTTCCAGGTATGTTGAAGAGCCTTCAGTGCCAGTCTGACACGTTCAACAAAGGAGCCGTCTTCTCTTTTATCTTGTTCATGGCCATGGCTGTGATATATTATGGCGTTAGACCTAGTGTCAAAGTCCTTGACAAGATGAGTCTGATCTTGGACCATAAGGTTCTTGATAGCTTCAGGAAGAGGCTGGTCTTTCATCACGTTTCTCCAATAATCTTCTGGCTCTCTTCTTGCATGAATGAGGTTAACCATCTGTTCCAGGGGTGTGAAAATACAGTTAGCAAAGCAGATGGTTCGTGAGAAGCATAGAATTAACAATACTTTTTGTCAGATATGTTGAAGAATCCAGACATAGAAGGAAAACAACGACAAAAACTAGCAAAGAAAAACCGAAGTTGTTGTTGTTGAGTGATGATAAATGGCTTACCAAGAGAAGAGAGCAGAGAACCAGGAAAGTGAATAGATGCTTCATTTCTCTAATACTATTTGCTTTTGGTATTTGGTGTCTTCGTAGTGATCTGTAGGCTGTTAACCTTCTGAGTCTTAAAACATTTATAGGTCCAAGAACGAGGACATACGAGTGATTATAGTAAATTTGATGTCCTAAATAGAAAACAAGGTTTCTAGTAAAGTGATCGGAACTACTCGTTTAATGCAAAACTGTACTGGGACTAAGTGGTCGGTGGCACATTTGATATGGGTTCCTGGAACCTGAGGTACTTGTACTAAGCCAAGAGAAGAAAATCAAGTTTGGTGATAATTACATAGAAAAATCTTTGACTTTGAAAAAAATAGTATAAGGCGCATTTGATAAGTTTGACATTTCAGTTGGTGACAAGCAAGGGCTGGTGCCAGAGAGTGCCTGCTCCAGATTCATTACGTGAGAGTTAAAGGTTTTTATTTTTTATTTTTGTGTTGTTGACGGTAGTTAACTTAATTATTGGCAACTTAATTGTTAAAATCTTTGAGAAGAAGTTAACTTAAATCCTTGTCTAACTAGTTTTCTTTTTCAGGAGTAGTCCTTATCTATAAATCAATAACCAAAGGTTTAAGGTCAACCATTCGATATACTTCATTGCTTTATAAATTTATATAAATTAATTGGTTCACCGTTAACTCAAATGACATAATTGCCTTCATAGGCTAGAGTTGGATCAAATATCTTTTTATTAAATTATTAAACAGGATGTGGTTGTCACATGTTAATGCATATATGTCTAAAGAGGAAAATGAAAAGTTGTGAAGTCAACACTTATCGCACACCTATGCTTTGATAATATTGGTGACAAACAAAATAAGCATCTTCCGAAAGTCCAAGGCCGATTGTTAATTCTGCTGGGGTGTACTGTTGCTTCTTACCATGCAGATTCTATCGTTGATTATTAGCTGACTAATAAGAGACCCTTTAAAATAAAAAGACAGAAAGGTAGTGGGAGAGCAGCCACCCTTGGTATGACTTTTGAGACTAACAGACAAGTTTTGTGGAGCCCTCTCCTACAGCTAGATTGGTCCCTTTCAGGTTAGAGTCAACTTGGACACAAAACTCGTTTCTAAATCCCATTTCCCTATACAATTGCTCTATCAAAACAGGAGTTGCCTACCTCCTGTCGTTTTCGTTTCGCCCAACTAAATTAATTGCATCCTTGAAAGATTAGGCTTTCTTAAGTGGACATGTATTAAAGGCAATGTTTTAAATTATGAATTATAGTGATTACAAATAATATGAGTAAAAATACAAAAAATATAATCACAATTATAATAAATTACAGTAATAATTTTACCCGCAATCACAATTCAAAACTTTGATTAAGGCAACTGATAATTACCCAACCCTCCTCTCCCTTTAAAATTGAAATACAAAGTATGTAACATAGGAAGCTTAAATTAATTGGTTCATGTTAGATTAGGACATTAGATTGTATTCTTCTAACAAAGTCAGACTCATATGTTTTGCATCAATCTCAAATTAATAAATTTTACTTTCATTTTTATTGTTTCCATATGGTGTTATCCTTGCAGTTTTTGTGCTAGCTTATATGATGGCAAAATGTTACGTGGTTGTTCTTGGTCTTGGAAGAAGCACAAAACCAAAAATAAATAAGGGTTGAGACTTGTAATGAAGCATTAATAATCCTATCCGAATTAAACCAAGTCAACACTTAATCAATCACTAAAGTATATATATATTTGTTCTCTACTGTATATAGAGCTCAAAGTTGGCAATGCATGCAAAATATAATAATTAGGGGTTTTTGGTAAAGTTACAACTTAGTATAATCTTTGAAGTAGCATCTAATACACATCTCTTCAATCTGCTGAGGTTTGGAAATCTCAAGTGACGCCAAAAATTTGTTGAATTCAACAAATACTTTATGCTTCCTTCACAAATGTATATATAAAAAAGGGACTTTATATTAGGTAGGTCTAATCCGATAAAGAAAAACTACAATTGGGGCCCCTCAAAAATGTTTTCAATACTGGCGTCGCTATGGTGGAAGTGATAAGTTCGTTAGAATTCTAATAAAGGATGAAACGACAGGATCCATTCAATTAGTCAACTCCAAAGAAAGGTGGCAATTATCACCTTAAACAAATTGAGGCCAACCACGTTGTGATGATGAATTTGATTGATACCTTGCAATTAACAGACCAAATTGTAAGAATTATATACAGTTAGAGGATTTTTTTTTTTGATGAGTACTATAGACTTCAATGACTCACTAATGCTGATTTCATCTGGTGGTGGGGGATTGTAGCATCTGTTTTCTTTTATGACAAGGGAACCTTAGTCCACCGGATTGTGGATAGTAGAGCACATGATAATCGAATGAAGACTCTTAAATTTTCCAATTATTAATTCTACTTTTGGAATTAATATTAGAAAATTGCAGTTAATATAAATTATTTGAGTGGTATGATTTTATTAAAAAATATATGAACGAAAGATTTCAATTACTTGATAAATTATAATGGAAACTGGTGTCATATTAATTGGAATCAAACTTTAAGATATTTTAATAAATCCCAAACCAAAACATGAAAACTAGCATTATATATAATTGGAAATATCATATTCACTCTTACGAAAATTGATACGTTGATAAGATTTTGTTGGTTTAATTTCGTGATACTGTTAACACTAATTTATGGAAAATCTTCCAAAAGGGGGAAACAATTACTCGGCATAATTATAGCGAAACAATATCCATAAGAAAATAACAAATATCTATTGAAGTATGTTATTAGATGGTTAAATAGGAAAATAATCTAAATGCATACAGATAAAAAAAGAAGAAGCAAAGTACATTCAATGGAAAGATAAACAAAAAGATTGATATTTTGTAAGGAAAAGGACCTTCTCCGGAAATCATTATTGAAAAGATGTATTCTTATAATGTTTGTGCCCCGGGGCATAGCTCAACTGGCAAAGGCTTAGGTGGTGTGGTACCTGTCATGCTGGCGACCTGCAAGGTGGGGGTTCGAATATTGGGGGCAACCTTTAAGATTTGGGCCCCTTGTACGGTGAGATCAGTGGGTAAGTCCAAGTCTCTAGTCAGTTGAGGCACATCCCGCGATTTACATCCTCCACCAATCCCAAGGGCACGGGAGGTGGGGGCTCCTAATGTTGGAGTTCAACATTTTTTTTTGAGATTATAATTTGTGAATTAAATAGCTAAAGTATCAAATGAAAGCGTGACAACTAAATGATACTACCGGAAATCATATGTCATGAAAATTATATTTTAAAAATTATAAAGAACTATATGTCATGACAAATTACAATTAAAATGGTGGGTTTCTGCCTGCAAACACTTGTAACTTCATCCAATATCCATGCCAATGTCAGCAACCACCTAGTCTAATGTCCAATCTTTAGCAGAAAAAATACAAGTTTAGTTGGGTTGTTCTTGTTCATGGCAGCTGAACTTTGAAATTAAAGATGAAGAGACCATAGACCATCCGCTTTTATAGACCTTAACTTTAATCATTTCAGTGACAAACTCAACACAGTTGTGCGTTACTATATTCAACAAGTTGAAATATTGCCATTACCATCAGAGAGTACTTGATTAGTTGCATCTTAGTTTTTATTCTGATGAGGAACAGGCACAAAGACCAAGAGGGTCCCTAAACATAGTCAACCCTGGGCCAAAATTTCAACTCCACTACTGCCACCTACAGTCAGAATTCCATATTCAATCAATCCCCACCTCTCCAGACAAACAGCAAATGCCATGATCAAAAGACACAAATCTCAACAAGTTCTATGAACACAGAAATAGCATATTGCATATGCTTTATGCTTTACCTCCCTGTACACAGTGTCACCACTTGATAACTTCTTTAGTAGTCATTCTCATTTCATGTGGCTATTGCAATTTTCATATGAGGGGGGGAAAAAAAAAGGTCAATGGTCATATGTAGCATGTGCATGGCCCGCAACTTGATACTGTTTTCAGGCAATAAAATAAGCACCAAAAATCAGGATATGTGTTTTGACTTTTTATGAGATGGGAGTTAGTGCGTCATATAATGCAACCTTGTTTGCTTAAAAGGAAAAGAACAAGCAATAACTTGGATTGCAGATTGCAGTTTGTTTCAGTGTACCTGTGATCAGACCAGTTGACCTTCGGCTACCCACATCAATTAAATACTATTTTCATCACGCATAACAATTTTCAATCTAATGTAATAACTATACATTGAAAAGGGTCTGAGGTGTTTTGCCTTTCTCAACTACGTTAAGTCCGACAACCATAGAGGGCTGAAGAGAGGAAAATAAGATGAGTCTCACTTTTCTTTCATGGAAATTCATCATCTGTGTCCTACTTGTTTCAACGGTAATTTTATCTGTTCCGCTTCGTGAAAGCATGTATATTTACCTCAGTCACATAGATATCCGGGTCACTGATCTATCCTTTCAATTGCCTGCTTAATACATCCTTTTCCTGAATTCTTGTTGGAGTAACAGTTTTAGAATTGTTTTTGTGTCAATTCTTATAAGACTTTGCTATTACAGTTTCTACGAGTCACTGATGCCACAAGTCGCAGAGAGTGGAAACAAGAGTCAGGTGATCCTCAAGAGCATGATTTGGGACGAAGTTTCAACGACAACAGCAATCTATTGATGAAGCATATCAACGATAACGGTGCGCAGAGCGCACATTTGGATCACATGGACCCTTCGTTTCATGTTTTCTTCACTTTGGACGATCTAAAACTTGGAAAAACGACGCCCTTCTACATATCTATCAAAGACCCTTCTTCTTCCCCTCATTTGTTATCCAGAAGCGAAGCCACTTCAATTCCTTTCTCTTCAGAACAACTCACAAATGTTCTTGAATCCTTGTCTTTGTCCAAAGACTCACCACAAGCTAAGGCCATGGAGTATACTCTCACACAATGCGAGCTTGAACCAATGAAAGGAGAGACCAAGTTCTGTGCAACCTCTTTGGAATCTATGCTTGATTTTGCTCAAGCAACCTTTGGATTGGACACCAAGTTCAGGGTTCTAACAACCAACCATCTCACGAAACCTACTGCCACCTTACAGAATTATACCATCTTAGAAGAGCCAAAGGAGATAGTGGCAAAGAAAATGATGGGGTGCCACATAATGCCTTACCCTTACGTAGTGTACTATTGCCATAGCCACGAAGGTGGCAACAGGTTGTTTGAGTTTCTACTAGGTGGCGAAAATGGCGAGAGAGTGAAAGCAGCCGGTGTATGCCATGTTGATACATCCCAATGGGACAATGACAATGTGTCGTTTCGAGTGCTCAATATTGAAAAAGGAACATCCCCTATCTGCCATATCTTTCAGGCAGATGATATGGTTTGGATTCCTTTGGCTGCGTAAGTGATATTTATCCAGGATTCATAATAAGAAATGGATGTTCATATCTATATAGCTAGTTGTAGTAGTATCGTGGACTTCTGTGAGCCCTGAAAACCACGTGTTAGCCATATCATGTGTGCTACTATTGTGAAAATTAGTCCTTGATAATGACTTCTACGGCCATAATAATACCACATAGCAGTTCATGGAACGTACACCCAATATTTCTGAGAAGTCATGCATGCTGTTATCTGATAATTAATTAGTGTGGATAAACAGCAGCTAGTGTTGTTCCTGTAACTAGCAGATGAATGCTTTCATGCCAGTTTGTATTAATTATCCCAATAAATTAAAGAACATGCATAGATTGATAATAATTTATTGGGATTAGTTTCTAACCTCCCACAGTCCCACAGAGTATTGAAGCCATTTGACTAAAGAGGGTTCTAGCATGATAAAGATGTAATTGATAAAGTAAACCATGGGCAATAGAGTACTTGCCAATTCGCATTTGTTTTACTTAAAAGCAGTAAAAGCTTGTTAACTTTAAAAGCAGACAGGACATTCCCTGAATCCATTTATCTTAGAACTCCAGGTCTTGTACTGTTTTTGCAATGTAATGCATAGAATTCGATGGTTCTCAACAATGTTACCAAAAGGTTAGGTCTTTGAACATTTAATATTTTAGCCCAATTTCTGATAGATGTTATCAGCTTCTAGCTTGACTTTTTTTTTTCTGAAATTTTAAAGGAAATTATATTACTAAAGTTGAAAACTATATACAATCCTTTGTACAAGGAGAAGAGACCAACAAAAATACAGCTCCTACCTTACACAGAGACTACTGTTCACAGAACAAAACATTAAAGAAACCACTTCATGTGAAGATCTTGGCTGATCGTATCTTGTTTTCCGTTGGCTATGAATAATTCTCTGATCATATTGATAATGGTATTTGTAAGTTCAGTGGGATTTAACTCCACTCGTTGATATATTCGTCAGTTCCTCTCCCTCCATATGTGATAGATCATGATATGAAAAGCAGTCCTGATAAGAAGATCATTTCTCAATCCATGTTGGGTAACTCGTATGATATCAGTCAACACCTCTAACCAGTCAAAAGACACATTCAACATCCCTACCAACCGCCCGATACGGCTCCACACCTCTTTGGTGTAGCGGCAAAGGAAAAACAAATGGTTTCTGCTCTTGTTGGCTTGGTTACACAGCACACATAGATGATCATACATACCAAACCATCGATCTTTTGTACATAATCTATTTTGAACCGTTAGCCACAAGAAGAAGGCGGCCTTTGGACTAAGCACTTATCTCCAAACCAAATCAGCCCATGGAACTAATGGATGCAGTCCCCTAAAGATTCCATGTGCCGATTTAGTTGTAAAATCCCCTCCATTATTAGGCAACCAAATCACAGTATCCTGTTGATTGCAAAGAGATAAACCATGCAAAAATGGTTCAAGCAGGTGACCAAATCTACCACCCACTAACCGTGACCTCCCACTATATACCCAGGCAATCGTAGCATTATGAGGAATGCGGTTTTTAAGAGCAATCAAATGAGATTGCAACAACAAAGGACTATCATCCCTTGATTCACTGCCTTATTTGGTACTTCTAAACTAATAAAATGCTTTTAGGTTATTCTTAAGTATCTCTAATTAAATAGTATTTGGCACCTTTAAGACCAAATAGCTACTTAGGCTCTGATTGGTTTATTGTGTTGGATGTTTCATTAATATTAAAGAACTTGCAACCAATAAAATAAAATTTTTTTATGATAAATGTACTTTAACTAAAACAAAATCTTAATAATTTTTAAACTGAGAGAACGGTAAAGAATTTTAGAATATATTAATCAACATTAACAAGATTTTTATTGCTAAAAACTATATAAAGAATCAAGAAGAAATGAAATGAAAGAATGGATTACACTTGATAAAATTCTATCGAGGTAAAAGACATAAGTTTCCCTTGTAATTTAAGAAATCTTAGAAAACTCTCAAATCTTAAAATTTCTCGAAAAATCTCCTAGTTTTCAGTTTTTAGAAGAATTCCTTCTTTTGGACTTCAAATGACAAAACACATGTAGTACGAATATCATATGTAGACTAATCAAATACTATTTATATGATAATTTAATATAGTTCTTAAAATCAAATCAAAATAATTAAATCTGACATAAATAACTAATTTACATAATTATCTTTAATTATTAATTTAAGTCAAATTTAATTCGTATAACTCCCTGTAATCATGTACATCTGTGACTTAAGTGACGTTAAAAGAGACATATTCATGTAGGCAATCGTGTCATCATCAGCTAAAACCCTGCACCAGTGCGGAGTTTTGAGAGGTCTTATAATATGTAGCCTTACCCCTACATATTAGAGAGTTTGTTTCCGGTGTAGGTAATCGTGTATAATATAAAATACCTATTTCAAGATATAAAAGAGGAAAAGACATAGGTTTGATTGGGTATGGAAGCCATAAATACCAAAAACGGAAGAAAAATAGAGAGAGAGAGAGCAAGTAGTATAAGATTCTCATTTTTTTTATTGTTTTGGGGATTGGTGTGAGAGTTTATTGATTGACATATCAACCTTGGATTTCAATCCTAAAACTTTGTGAGACAAATTATAGTCATGTGGTGAGAAATAAACTTTGTAAATCCTTATTTAAGTTTAGTGGATTTGCTTGTCGGTCTGGCCTATAATTTCTCTCTACAATGGAGGGTTTTCTACTTAAATTTCAGTGTTTGCTTCTTTATTAAGTTTCTTATTCTCGTATTGATGTGTTGGTTAAACTTAAGGAGTGATTTGTTTTTGCTCTTTGATTGATCCTTTTAGAGAGTTGCTTGGTTGTTTTTGTCTCCCAACAAGTGGTATCAGAGTCATCGTGATAGGAGGTGGAAATAGCTTTATGATCAAGTTGATGTCAACAAATTACTATATTTGGAGGCTATAATAGAGGACCTTTCACTAGAAGAAAAATGTCGTTTAGTGACGGAAATTACCGATGAAAATCGTAAAAATTTCGTCGATAAGGCAAGTTAGCGACGAACTTTACCGACAGACAAATGCATCGTAAAAACAATCGTAGGTAATAATTACTGACAAAAGACAGGGATTTCGTCGGTATATTTACTGACAGTATTTTGTGCTGTTGACCATCGGTAAATATGCCGACAGACAACACGATTCTGTCGGCATAGTTATCGATAATTTTGTGCCTTCCATTGGTAAGTTTGTTAAAATATTACCAACGATTACCTTTATTTCATCGATGAGTTTACCGACGGTTATTCTGCTGTCTGTAAATTTTGCGACAGAATTGGTTATTCCATCCGTAATTACCAACGGTGTGTGGTTTTCCATTACTAAATAGTACTAATTTTACCGACGAAACCATAAATGTCCGTCGTAAATGAACCAGAATTTTAAAAAAATTTATATACCGTCAATAAATTTTATTTGATGATGTTATGGTTGATGCATAATTTAAACAATTATGAATTTAATAATATACATTTAATCTGTTTAAATAGAAATTTGATTGATGATATAAAGTTAAAAATATCTTAATTGATAATAAAAACATTACATTGAACATAATAAGTATTTGTAATTTAAATAAAATGACCAAAAGTACACTATTGATCTGGTGACGATGGATGCTCTGACTGGTGCGATGAGATGCTACCCCTATCCTTCAACTTATCCACCTCATTACGAAGCTGAGTTATATACTCCATCAATGTCTGCACTGTGCTTTGAAGTTCTTGAACTTGATTGGTTGTGGACCGCCTATTAGATGCTGATGTACTGGACGTGGAGGATTGTGAATAACATGTATTTACAAATGAACCTACGCCGAATATCCTTCCATGATGGGCCTTACCACCCACTGCATAAAGATAGGTTTCAGTCTAATCAATCTCTTCAGACTGCTGAGACTATCGTTGAATGCTTTCTTGTATTTGGTCCTATCAAAAGGTAATGTTTATATTAGTAAGTGATAATTATTAAGCATCAATATTAAACCATAAATTTCACATACATTTAGTTCTCTACAACGGCTGTTGACGAATGTCACATTGTCATGCTTTTTAGTATGAATGTACAAAAAAAGCTAACGGGGTGTAGGCCTCATGCCCATAGATGTTTCCTGCATAAGAATAAAATGTTATAAGTGAACTAGAATTTCTAAAAATTTCGGCAGAGTTTCCTCTATTTTTATGATATCTACCCCCTGTTGAACAAAGAAAATAACTCAACAACACAGCCATATATGGCAACAAACATTTATAACATTATCATTCTCAATAAAAAAACACATATTTTCATTCCAAAATTCATACATCAAATTTAATTGAAATACAACAAAGTAAAGAAATGAGAACATAAATGTAAAGTGTAGATACTTACAAGTCTCTCTGCATGCTCGTGGTGGGTAATAGATCCTCTCGTATGTACGAGAAG
>JANQAP020000591.1:1693043-1704586 GCA_026874005.2 Erythroxylum coriaceum | reverse complement strand
TCTTAAATGAGACTGTGTATCTAATTAATTCTTAATTTTTCAGGAATTAATGTGTAAGGAATTGGCAAATTCAATAGAACAAGGTCATCCGATGACAGAGGATGAAGTGTGCGACAAAGTCTTAGGCACTAGATCAGATTACGTTGTTGGCATGGGAGTTAGGCCTTAACCATAAGGGAAGACTTCTATCAGAAAGAGACTTCGAGACGAACTAAAGGAGTCGAAGAAGGTTAATCAAGAGTTAAGTCTCAAATCGATGAATTGAACAAAAAAGTTGAACAAATGCAGGATCGACTAACTACCGAAGTCGAACAACAAAGAATTGAATTTGAACAGTAAAAAAAGCTCTTGAAACTTTTATGTTCTACACATAATATTCGTTTAGGTTAGATATATGTACTTATACTGATATATTATATACTTATGACTATTCACTATACACTTATGACATTTTACTATTCATATTAATTAGTATATTATGACATGTTTGCGAATTGCAATTAAATAATACATTGTCTGCGGGTATGAAATTCTTGTGATACATGAATAATTACTAAAATTAATGATATACTAAAAAATTGAAGAATTAAATAAATAAAATTCATAAATAATATTAAATAGCTATTAAATCAATAAGATTTAAAATATTTGTATTTTAAAAAATAATTATTAAAATTAAATATTATTAAATTAAAATGATTTTCAAAAATGGAAAAAAATAATACAACTATCTGCGACGTTTTTGTATAAACGTCACGGAAAGTCACATTTCGCGAAACGTCGCGAAATGTGACTTTTTCGCGAAATGTGACTTTCCGTGACATTTCCAAAAATGTCATCGAATGTTGGTTTTTGTGACGTTTCAAAAAAATGACATTCTGCGATGTTTCCAAAAAATATCACAAAAGACTAATCTTTTAGTGACGTTTTCAAAAATGTCACGAAATGTCCATGTTTTTTGTGATGTTTTATGGGAAACGTCGCAGAAACCTTTTGCGTACACCACATTTAGCGACGTTATTTGTGACATTTTTTAAAATGTCGCAAGCAAATTGTATTCTGTGACTTTTTTGATATTTGTGACGTTTTCAAAATGTCGCAAATTGTGTTGTTTTCTTGCAATGATAGAATACTAGGCATTATTTGACAAATATTCCAATAGAATCTCGATGCTCGAAGACTATTTAGTGAGCTTCTTTTTGAAGGGTTCAAAACCAGAGCTACAACTGACTGTGAAGATAATAGATCCTTAGAACTTGCAACAAGCTTGGATGCTGGCCAGAAAATAAGAGGCAAAAAATAGGAGGCCATAATAACTATATGGGCATTGCCTCAGTAAAATAAAAAAGGAATAAGAACATCAACAAAAGTACCGCAGATGGGGGGAGGAAACATGACGATAAATAGATCCTTAAATGCTACGCAAACACTATTCAAGAGTCAAGCAGAAGTATGAATATTTCCAACTTTGAATGTTTTTAGGAATCCAATAGTTGGCGACCTTTAACAACATCATTGGTAATTTTAGAACACGTAAGATGAAATTTGAACGAGAAGGTGAGTTAATAACATTGATAGGGAAACCAGATGAACATACTATAGGAACAAGGGTTTAACAAATTGATGAATCACTCTAGAGAAGGATCTCTATATATGATGCATTTGTCTTATCCCATTGAATTGCAAATGCAATAGTTAGGCTTACTGGAGGACCTCCGACATTGAATGAAATGAATAGCTTACTGGCATAATATAGTGAACTCTTCAAGGAACTGACATAACTTCCTCCCCAGAGAACACATGATCATGACATTCAATTACGAGATGGTATAGAAATTATAAATGTCAAACCTTATAAATACTCTAGAGAATAGAAAGATGTGATAAAAATGTAGTTAAAGAGCTCCTAAAGTAAGGATTGATTCAATACAACTTGAGTCCATTTGCATCTCTTATTGTGATCGTTAAGAAAAAGCATAGAGAATGTGTGTTGATTACTGTGAGTTAAAGAAGTATACTATCAAGAAAAAATTCCCTTTACCCTAATCGAGGAATTATTAGATGAACTCAAAGGGTCCAGCTGGTAGTCCAAGCTCGATTTGAGTTTGGCCATCAAATACGCATGAAGGAGAGTGACATACCAAAGATAGTATTTAGAATGCACGAAGGGCACTACAAATTCTTAGTAATGCCCTTCAAATTCACCAATGCACCATTCACATTTCGGGGCCTCATGGACGAGATATTTAGACCATATTTGAGGAAAATTCTATAAGTTTTCTGTTTATGATACTTATATACAATGAGACTTTTAAGCAACATTTAACCCATTTTGAACAAGTTTTATAGGTACTCAGTATGAACCAACTCTTTATCAAAGGGTCTAATTTTATGTTTGGAGCGCGACAAATAAATTATATAGGATTCTCTATTTAACTTAAGGAGAATCGACTGATGAAGGGAAAACTAAAAATATTCAGTGATGGCACAAATCAAATTCATTGGAGGAACTACAAGGTTAACAGGGTGTTATAGAAGGTTTATAAGGCATTATGATGACTGAATTGCTGAATAAAAATTCAAGGGGAATTCAGGATTGGGGAGTGGAGCTGCAAGATGCATTTGATCAACTTAAGGTGGCACTTGTATTGGCACTAGTGTTGGCATTACCCAATTTTTCATTACCTTTTATCATTGAAGCAGATGCATGTGAAAATGGCGTTGGAGCATTATTGCGAGCAACACCCGATTGCATTTTTAAGTAAAGCATTGGCTCCAAAACATATGGGATTATTGACATATAAGAGAATTCTTAAGCATCATTAAAGCAATCAAACATTGGGAACATTATCTCTGTGGACAATCGTTCAAGGTTCAAACAGACTATAAGAGCCTTAAATACTTGTTAGAACAAAGAATCGCGACCAACATTGGTTACCAAGATTAATGGTGTATGACTTTGAAATTATCTATAGGAGCGAAGAGGAGAACCAAGTTGTAGATGCCGTCTCATGTTTCTCAAGTATGGAGCTACTAACAATGACGGTTTCCTAAGTTCAAACACTCTTTTTAGAAAAAAAACAGACAAGGATGGAGGAGGGATAATATGGTATAGGATCTTATATGAAGGATTGAAGGCAATCAAGGAAATGCAGGGGCATACGAATGGAAGGAGGGGCTACTGTGCTAAAAAGGGCTGTTGGATATTTTTTACTTTTCCCCATAAAGTTGGACAACGTTTAATTGCATTTTTTGGTTTTTCAAATAACTTATCAGATAAGTTACATAATTTGATCTAGATGAAGATAATAAAGTGGTCAAATAAATGATCTAAATCAATGGGTCAAAGTTTGTTAAAAAATAAATCCCAATCAGTGTGGACCGGACCCATATCGGTCTTATGATAGGGAAGCCCTATATGGATGTTATATATAAAGGTTAAGGTCTCCTGCATTTATTGATACCATTTGTAAGCATAAGGATTCACTAACCCGTTAAGAGAGCTAACGTTTTGAGAAAACTGTAGAAAGACATTGACCGCGTTCCAGTAAAGAGTTCTCGTGAAGACGGCAATGGATTCGTGCTCGTTTTAAGTTTGAAAAACTCGTTTGAAGTTATATAACCGAAGTTAGGTATTTTCCACATTTCTTCATTTATTGCCCTTTCACGTTCGATCCGGGATACGTAACTAAGGTATCGTTATGTTTTACACGTGGTATTAAAGTGGTGACGTGATTAGGTGGTTAAAAACGAACATTTTTTGGTTTTTCTCTATAAGGTTTTCGGAGAGTTAACTTTTGTTTCTCAGTTTTTTTCTTGCTTTTTATTGCATAAAATTGGTATAAATGTGTTTAGCCTTGAGAAACAGGTTGAAAATGAGCCAGGGAGCGTGAAATTCCAACCTAAAACTCGTCAAAAATTGCCATTTTTCGGCAAGATGCATCTCATCGTCAGGCCTGTGTGGCACACGTGCTCGACTGGTGAACAATGGCGCGAGTGGGGCGACGTGTCTGGCACGTGTGAACATTCACCACAAGCATGTCAGGTGAGTGCGTCACACACGCCAGCGTCAGTGGACGCGTCTGCACATCGCTGTGAGTGCACGACATGCACTAGATGCATTTCTAATGCATATGTGCTGGCGCGTGTCTAACACGCTCCTCTCGTGTCAACGTGCTGGTTGACGCAGTGGCTAACATCAATTGCTACAGTGTTATTTAAAAAAAACAAAAATTTTAGATTTCTCGTAAGGGTGTCCTGGGGTGTTTTGGGACAGTTTCCAAGTCTGAGAATTTATAAAGTGAAATTTTCCATTTTTTGTATTTATTACATTAGTAATAAATTAAAATATAACTCCAGAAAAAGGAATTAAGGCATTCTGAATTCGATTTCGAGTAAATTTTCATGCTTCGGATATCACATAAAGGAGATACGTCAATTTTTTATGTCTTGGGTCTCACGTTTAGTATTCTAGATCACATGATAATCACTCAGAAAAGGTTTTTTAAGACATTCTGAAGCAATTTTTGAGTAAGTTTTCGTGTAACAAACTTGCCATAAGGGAGATACATTTGGTTCTAGTGTCTTGTGCAGTCGGTTCAGTGTCCAGTGACACACGATAATCACTATAATGAAAATTTTCCTTTATGAGAGTCTCAAATAAAGTTTTCAGAGAATGTCTTCAATATGAGTGTGTGAAAATGAGACTGTGCATTCATGTTTTTGCATTTATTGATGTTACATTGTCACATACTACATGTCCATCAAGAATATGAGGATAACATAAAGATGTATCCTTTTTGTTTATGGGCTTGTTGAGTGTTAATGAGGATGTAGTCACTACAATGGCCTTTTGAGTCGATATTTTGAATTATTCTGCTTATACATTAGGGGATGTCTCTGGTCTCATGTTTGATTATTCTGCCCACAGGTGTTGGCCTTACATGAGAATTTGAGATGTGCATAAAGACAATGGATAGAGGAAAGTCATTGCTTGAATGATCTATTCGCCTATAGGTGGTAGTGTCATAAGAGTTGATGGTTTGTACTCTGATCGCTTTTATGTGGAGGTCTAGTTGCATATATTATGTATTCAGCCAATAGGTGTTTTATAATATGTGTGACCGAATTTTCAGTAAAGATACTGTTTAATGGCTTTGAGTATCGCTGTTATCCTACATTTGTGCTGATTTAAACATTATCATTTTACAGTCACCTTTTCGGTCAATAAAATCAGTGTCACCATTAAAACCCTGACCAGTTTCAATTCAAAGAAGTGGACAGAGGATGTATTGAATGTTATAGAGATAGTTGAGGTTGATATGGCCATACGGCAAAATAGGCCATCTCCATCTATATTCATGAGCTTGAGAGCTTATAAAATAGTTTATGAAGCCTGAGATTGGTCTAACATATTAAGTCTTATGACCATTAAAAGATCCATTCCTGACCATCTGCTAAGTGGACTTCTGGATATAGACATAATAAAGTAATTTCTTGGTAATGTCTCCCAGAGGTACACAGTCTCACCTAATATTGAGATAAGTGCCTTAATGAAAAAATTATTCTCCATGAGCTATACGGGAGAAGGGGGAGTAAAGGAGTACCTATCAAGAATGATCTATCTTCACAGTAGATTGAAGATGTTAAACATTCCTTTTCCTAATGTCTTTATATTTCACCAGACTCTGAATACACTCCCTTTAGAGTTTAGTAATATGGTGCAGACATATTATTCACAGGATAAGGAATGGGAATTCAATGCTTTGATTGCCCATTGCGTTACTGAGGAAGAGAAACTAAAGCTTGTTACTCCTACAGCCTTTGAAGCAACTAAAGGAAAGGAAAAGATGAAACCTGCTAAAGTCAAAGGTAGAGAGACTAAATCTTCTCCACATACTGATGTTGGTCAATCCAGTGTTGGTAAAGGTCTGTATGACATAAAGAAGCCAGTAGTATGAGGCCTAAAAAGAAAGACTGTGACCATCAAATAACTCCTTAACTTATCAATTTATGAATCTGATTTGCGATAGTCGCATTAAGTACTTGGTGGCTATATAATGGAGAATCTGATCAAAGTGCTTCCTGATAGTTGTGTAATTGCATGTGTTTTAGTGTTGAAATTGTTATTTATTTAGTGTGAATTTGAGTGGTGTGTGTGCATTTATGGTGTAATTATGTTAGTTTATGTGTTTTAGTGTTTTTATAGGTTAGATTAAGTCTTTAAGCATAAATGTTATATTTTTGAGGTGTCGTGATGCGTTTGTTAGTGTTTCAGGGTAAACAGGGAAGAACAATGAAGATTTGAGGAGTTTTGGCCCAAAGCTATAGGCCACGATCGTGACAGAGAGTGTCAAGTCAGGCCATGATCGTGCATATTGGGCCATGATCATGACAAAAAGGTTAAACAACAGGTCATGATTATGGCAGGCAGGGCCACAATCGTGCCCTGCGTCAGGCTGACAGAAAAACTCAATTTTTTTGAGATTTTATGGTCTGTTTATACACCAACTTTGACCTAGGGCTTCCACAGAATAAATAGAACATGATGTGACAGCCACCAGGAGTTTTTGAAGAGCTTAGGGAGTCATGGAAGAGAGCATCATTCCGTCAATTCTGAGAAAAACCTAGAGAGAGATCAAGAGTTAAGGAAGGAGACGAAGGAAGTGAGACATGGAGATGAGCTAGATGTGATGTACTTCCCGAAACAGGTGGTTTTCTACTATCGTCATTCCCGAAATTTTGTTCCCGACAGTATTTTCTGTTTATTTCAGTTTTATTTATGTATAGAATTGAAATAGGTGTTGAGAATAGTTACGTTGAATGTTGAGTTATGTTTATACTCACCTTCAGATTTTGACTCTTAAGATTAATAAAGTTTACTCGATTATGCTTTTATTGATTTGATTGTGATTTCAATTCTATTTTTAATAATTCGACCACAAACTGAGAGAGTGAGCCAGGCAAAAATCATCAATTTGGGCTAACAAGAGTTAAGTGAATTGATAGATAGAGAATTGAATCAAACCGATAGAGTCGTGTAACGAGAAATCGAGCATATATTCCTGGTAAACTAATAGACTATTTTAGAACTAATTTAGGTTTTGGTCCAATTGCGAATTGAGAGATCACAATTTTCATAATTTGAATCAGGGATTATCAATTAGGTTAAGAATTATAACTTGAGAGAGAGTAATTCACCCTAAGACCGTCTAGACCTGTTAATTCAATAATTGCATAATTGGTTAGATTTTCTTAGTTTCGAATTAAATCCCCTTTCTCTCAGTTGATGATTTCTAGGTTAATTTTAGTTGGGTTGTGTGATTGCTATTTTATTACTCCTTGGCATTTTAAATTCTCATATTTAATTATTGATTGATTAAATTTCTGTATTAGTTAATTGTTTAGAATTATTGTAGTTTAGGGTGACCTTAGATTTAGGACTAGTTAGCCTTCCTCGTGGGATCGATGCCTTAGGTACTACACGAACAACCCGTGCACTTGCGGAATTTACCAAGGTTAAAAATAGTAAAATTTAGTGCATATAACCTTGAGAACAAGTTTTTGACACTGTTACCGAGAAGGGCAATTTAGTCTATAGTTTAAGGCGTTATAGTAGTTTTAAATTTTTGTTTTTATTTCATTTGTTTTACTTAGGAATCGTGCTCGTGCATGAACACAAGAGTCATGAGAGGTTCGAGTTGTGCAATTAAGATGTTAGATTTAGATATAACGCATTAGAACGAACCTTAAGGAAAGCTCGGTAAGAAGAAGAAGAAGAGATTAAGAAATCACAAATCGTCGAGGAATTTCAAAGAAATATGGATCAGGAAGTTAACCTTGGGAGGCAACAACAGAGGACTCTCATGAATTTTATGAGACCAGGGTCTAACCCAACGAACCAAGGAGTGGCTAGACCGACTGTTCAAGCAGTCTCATTTGAAATCAAGCTAGCCCTCCTGAATATGCTTCACCAGAACATCTAATTTTTGGATTGGTGAATGAAGATTCGAACGCACACATCGTTATTTTCCTTAAGATCTGTGATACTTTCTAGTATCATCAGATGTCGGAGGATGCTGTTAGGATTAGGTTGTTCCCTTTTACAGTTAGGGACAGAGTGAAGGCTTGGTACCATTAACTGAGCCCCGCTAACATGAGCAGCTTGTGCGTGCTTTTCTGGATAAGTACTTTCTTTTAACGAAGACCACAAAGATCATAAAGGAAATTACCAATTTCCAACAAGGTGACGGGGAGTCGATTTATGAAACATGAGAGCATTATAAAGACCTGCAGAGGAGATGCCCACACAACAACCTACCAAAGGAATTCCTCCTACAGACATTCTACAACGAAGTAAACCCACCTACTAGAGGCATGATCGATGCAGCGTTAGGAGGATCTTTGATGCGTAAGACGGTCGATGAAGCAGAGGAGTTAATTGAAGAGATGGCAAGCAATAGCTATTTATGGGCGAGTGAGAGAAGTAGGCAACCTACTACATTTAGAGAGCAAAAGGGAGTTGTTGTAGTCAATCAAATGACAGAGATGCAAGCTAAAATCAACAATTCGATGCGACAACTCATTAATATGAAGGCATCATCTTCAGCTCCATTTAAGGCCATTCAAGCAAAGTGTAAGTTATGTGGTTAATTAGATCATGACACTATGGATTGCTACCTGATGAGAAAGGATAACCAGGAGCAAGTGAATTACATGGGGTGCAATTTGGACAAGAAGGGGGGTAATAATCCCTACTCCAAAACATACAACCCGGGTGGAAGAATCACCCTAACTTTTCTTGGTCGAGCAATAATAGTGGAGGGTAGTTCAGGGCTCAAGGGCAATCAAGCTTTCAGCAGGATAAGATAAGCTCGATAGATTCGAAGTTGGATATGATTTTGGATAAGATAGGAGGTATGGAGGAGGCACATAGGAGGCTTGAGAGTAAATTCGAGCAAGTTGCAAAGAATCATGCCTCGTCTATACATAATTTAGAAGTCCAATTGGGGCAGCTCACGGAAGCAATGTCGACTCAGAATGTTGGAAAACTTCCAAGCAACACCGAGTCCAACCCAAAGGAGCATATCATGGTCATAACTCAGACTCAGGATAGAGAAACGACATAAGGGTAGGAAAAGGTAGAAGATAGAAAAAAAGGTCAAGTAGTTGAAAAAGACCTTCTGATTGAGCCCGCGATGGAGTCAATATAAGTAACTCAATGGGTATTTTTGTTCCCTATCGCGCAGCAGTGAGAGTTATATGCAAATAGGGAAGCAGAACAATTGCAGCAAATTGAACATAACAAGATCGAGGAAGTGACAAACTAAATACCATCAAAGTCCAAACTACAGGAGTCTGTCAAGAAGAAGGTTGAGGAGCAACCACTGGAAGCAAACCCCAACATAATGACAAAGAAACAGGACCCAGGGGACTTTTTCATCCCCTGTAGTATCAACAACATTATCATAGATTGGGGTTAAGAGAGTTAGTGCTCACCGAGTTTTTGATTAAGACGACCGATAGAATGTTGCATAGACCGATGGGAATTATAGAAGATGTGCAAGTAAAGGTAAATAGATTTATCTTTCCCATAGATTTATCTTTCCCATAGATTTCTATATGTTGGACATCAAAGAAGATAAGGACGCTTCGATAATTCTTGGATGACCATTCTTAGCCACTGCGCGTTCAATTATTAATGTTGATAGGGCGAGTTAATTCTGCGATTAGGGAAGGAGCATACAACCTTCAAGGTAACCATTAGACAGTACGGAGCTCCTTCACCTCTAGTAGATCTCAAAGAACCCGAACCTCGAGGAAGATGGGAGGACATCGAGGATCCTGCAACTACTTCCCGAAAGAAGCACTCGTGAAGGAAAAGGCGAGGCAAAGAAAATCACAAGGAAGGTGGTAGTTGCAATATGGTAGCGAAGGTTCAGACTCTGAGATTAATGGCGACGCTACCATTGAACCATTCATTCTAACCACCTTGAGCGTAAAATGAGCGTCGAGCTACTGACGTTAAAAAGAAGCACTGCATAGGAGGCAACCTATGGAAAAAATTAGTTTCTCATCAAATTTTGCTAGATTAGTTTAATTCCGTAGTTAGGTTTATTTTTGTTTTGGTTTAATAAAAGTAAAAAAGGAATAGGATTTCAAAATCACGGGAAGATTATGTGAACATAAAGAGAGAAGTGAAGAAGTGTTATAAAAGAATTAAGAAGTGGAAGAGAAAAGACTGACAAAGAGCAAACGAAGGACTTTGGTGTTAAAGGATAGTCGCTGGCCACGACCGTGGCCTACGAGTGCAATTTCTCTTAGTGGTACACTGCATGTCACGATCGTGGCATAGCAGGCCACAGTACATTGCATGTCACGATCGTGGCATAGCAGGCCACGATCGTGGCCTGCGACTATGTAAAAATAGGATAGGCGCGAGTTTTAAATGAAAATTTTTACCATTTTACCCTTCTTACCACTTATATATTCAGTTCTTACTTCTTTTTCACTTCCACTTCCATTTTCATTTTATTTCTCTAGAATTTAAGCGATCAAACACTCCCACCTCTTACTAAATTTTTAACCTTCCTAAATTCTTCCACATCCTACCTCAAACATGCCACGCATTAAGCAATCAACTCGATGGGAGCCATACGGAAGACAACAAGTTGCAGGCCGGGGTGAAGGAATCGAGTGGCAGACTTTAGAGCACCATTCCCCATCTATATTGAGGAGGAAGGTATTCATTTCCAATCCCTTCTCTCTAGGAAAATTGTAGCTCCTAGACACTTTGACGTTGATACATTAGATAGACTAGAACTGTGTGAGTGGGTAGAGAACCTAGCTGAGAGAATCTAGTAGGGCCAGTTCATAAAGTTCCAGTTCCCTGTTTATGGAGAGCTTACACTAGAATTTTTCACGTCCTTGACCTTTGACCAAAAGAACACGAGAGAATTATGGTTTAGATTGGGAGGCCATGCTTATGAACTGAATGTTGAACTCATATATGAGATGTGTGGATTCCCCAAATCCACCATCGTTGATTAATATGACGATTTTTACGTCTCCCAATATTGGTATGAGTTGACTGGAATTGAGCGATTCTATGCAAAGAATGCGCACAACAGCATTATCCAGTCCCATGAACACTTGCTGCTGCACAAATTTATGTGTCAGCTAGTTTTTGACAATTCAGAAACAAACAAGTGTTCCACCAAGAAACTTTTCTTACTGTGTTGCATGGACCACAGTATTCCAATCTACACTTCTACACATGTCCTGAATGCCCTTGTTGTAGTTCCGCGCAAGTGGAGTAACCATCTTGGAATGGGATACATAGTGTTTGTCATTGTAGAACATTTTAGTGTGGAATGAAGGGGGTTAACAGTTCACCTCCTTGACTTCTTCAACTATTATCATTTATTTCGGGTAGAGATCATCCATTCCATAAATATGAGTCTACAATATGTAACACCCCATTATCCTAGGGTACGCACCGGGACGCCCGTAGGTCATTCCGACACATAACCTAAGATAACGGA
>JANQAP020000591.1:1680834-1692943 GCA_026874005.2 Erythroxylum coriaceum | reverse complement strand
CCTAATTCCCACGAACGTGGGAATTGGTCCCAGAAGTGATCCTCTTGTCTTCTCTTCTATGTTCTCTTGTTCATCCTTCAACTTCCTTCCTCTCCTTTCCTACACAGAAATAAGCAATTCTTACCCTCAATTAGCATCCAACACATAAGAACATAATGGAAATCAAACTTAATGAAAACATACAAATGAATCCTAAACTAGAACAATAGAGAACAATTATGCTAGAAAACATATGCCAATTACCTATAAAAACATATCCTAATGTACACCTATCAAGCACCCTTTAGATTGTCACATTCATTCATAATTTGAGGTCTTTTAGGTTAGGTAGCTTAACTAGCATTTTTTCATGAAAACAAATAGCCAAAAACAACATGGTAGGTAATAAAAATTAAAAAAATGTTTTGTTTAATAAATTACTATTCCGCTGACCTTGGGATTATGATTAAAGCTAGTAGTAAGTTAAAAACGTGATAATAGCTGGGTAACTAGATTAACACGCTTCACAAATGTGTGCCTTCGCGTAAAAAGACTATAATGACGTTTCAACCAAGCTGTTTAATAAATTGACTTTGTTGAGTAACCGGATCGACATTCATCACAAATGTTTGCCTCCAAGTAAAAGACTAAGTTCAGGAAATAAATAAAAAAATGTGTTTTCTAATAAAAACTTACCGAATTTATAATACGCTTGAATTTTCATGAAAAATGTACTTAGGAACAGTTACAAAGTTTGAGGGACTGAAAAACTATTAATGTGTGTGTACAATTGAAAAGGGTAAATAAATTAACACTTAGGTCTCAATTAAGTTGTATATTTAATTCAAGCCCCTAGACACATATTTTGTTCGTTAATGGTTTGACATAATTGAAGGATTGTGTTCTAGATTAAACTTATTTCATGAAATCAGAGTCATTGCCTCATTATTACATTGTGTGTTATGTGTTTTATATGTTTTGTTGTTTTGTTTGCTTGAGGACAAGCAAACATTTAAGTGTGGGGATGTTGATAGTTACGTAACTGCATGTGTTTTAGGGTTGAAAATGTTATTTATTTAGTGTGAATTTTAGTGGTGTGTGTGCATTTAGGGTGTAATGTTAGTTTGTGTGTTTTAGTGTTTTTATAGGTTAGATTAAGTCTTTGAGCTTAAATGTTATACTTTTGAGGTGTTGTGATGTGTTTGTTAGTGTTTTAGGGTAAACGGGAAAGAACGACGAAGAGTCGAGGAGTTTTGGCCCAAAGCCATAGGCCACGATCGTGCATGACAGGCCACAATCGTGACAGAGAGCATCAAGTTAGGCCACGATCATGCGCATTGGGCCACGATTATGACAGAAAGGTTAAATAGTAGGCTACGATCGTGGCAGGCAGGGCCACGATCGTGTTCTGCATCAGGTGGATAGAAAAACTTAATTTTCATGAGATTTTGTGGACTGTTTTGACCCCGACTTTGATCTAGGGCTTCCACAGAATAAATAGAACATGATGTGATAGCCACCAGGAGTTTTTAGAGAGCCTAGGGAGTCGTGGAAGAGAGCATCATTCCGTCAATTTTGAAAAAAACCTAGAGAGAGATCAAGAGATTGAGGAAGGAGACGAAGGAAGAGAGACACAGAGATAAGCTAGATGCGATGTACTTCCTGGAATTGGTGGTTTCCCACTGTCGCCGTTCTCGAAATTCAGTTCCTGAGAGTATTTTCCATTTATTTCAGTTTTATTTATATATATAATTGAAATAAGTGTTGAGAATAGTTACGTTGAATGTTGAGTTATGTTTATACTCACCTTTGGATTTTGACTCTTGAGATTAATCAATTTTACTCGATTGTGCTTTTATTGATTTGATTGTGATTTCAATTCTGTTCTTAATAATTTGGCAACAAACTGAGAGGGTGAGTTGGGTAAAAATTATCAATTTGGGCTAACGAGAGTTAGGTGAATTGATAGATAGAGAATTGAATCAAACCGGTAGAGTCGTGTAACGAAAAATCAAGCATAGATTCCTGGTAGGTTAATAGATAATTTTAGAACTAATTTAGGTTTTGGGCCAATTGCGAATAGAGAGATCACAATTTCCATAATTTGAATTAGGGATTATCAATTAGGGTTAAGAATTATAACTCGAGAGAGAGTAATTCATCCTAGGATCGTCTAGACCTGTTAATTCAATAATTGCATAATTGGTTAGATTTTCTTAGTTTCGAATCAAAATTCCCTCTCTCTCACTTAATGGTTTCTAGGTTAATTTCGGGTTGGGTTGTGTGATTGCTATTTTGTTACTCCTTGACACTTTAAATTCTTATATTTGATTATTGATTGATTAAATTTCTGCATTAGTTAATTTTTTAGAATTATTATAGTTTAGGGCGACCTTAGATTTAGGACTAGTTAGCCTTCCTCGTGGGATCGATGCCTTAGGTACTACGTGAACGACCAGTGCACTTGCGGAATTTACCAAGTTTAAAAATAGTAAAACTTAGCGCGTATAACCTTGCGAACACTTCCACAATGCATGGGTTCATATCCAGGATAAAGCCAAATAAAGAGAAGGAGGAACTGATGGTTGACAACAATGAAGAAGTGGATGAAATATTTGTAGGAGAATGTATGAGTTGAACCTTGCTGCAAGGTTCATTTAGGTTTTTACATGATACATTTTATATATGATCTTTAGATCAATTTTGGGCAAAGAAGGTTGACGTTTTGTATTTAATGCTTTTATTGTACAATTGTGTTTAATGCAAAACATAATGGTACAACTTTCTTGTCATATGGTTTGTATTGAATGTGTCTTACCCTGAATTAGATATATGCTTCTTCGTATCTTGCTAAACAAGTCATGAAATGAAGAACCCTGATGAATGAAAAGTCATACATGGTGTGGTATAAAAGTTTAAGCTACATTTTCAGAGCTAGGTTGAGAGATTGATTAAAGAAAGCATTTCCTGAATTCTAGATTATGATGATCTGGGAGCCTATGTTGACTATTGCAGGCGTAAGTTGACTAATAAGGAAGAAGGGTCAACTCGAGTTTCTGACTTGTTGAGTCTGATACATATGGATATCAAAAGACCTGTACAGTTGCATTGTGTAATTCCAAGCGTATTCTGACATTTGTTGATGATTATTCCCATTATAGTTATGTGTTCTTGCTTAAAGATTGATGGTTAAGAACCAATTGGAAAAATCCATTCAAAGTGTCAAATCTAACTGTGGAGGAGAATATCATGGCAAGCATGGTGTTTTAGGACATGAAAAGGTCCGTTTGCTAGATGTATGGAATCGTTTGAGATAGTGACTTGATTAACTATATCAGGTAGTCCTGAGCAAAATGGTGTGCTGTCGAAAGGCATAATCACACCTTAAAGGACTTGAAGAAGTCAATACAGAACAGGACTAATCTACATAATTATCTAGAAGTGTGAAAACCCAGCCTTGCACACATTCATGGACGAGGCTGCCCTACCTAGGTAGTATAATCCTTATAAAGAAAAATTGCATGCTCATTATGTTCATTTCTATTTAGTAAGATATCCTGACCACTCTAAAGGCTACAGATTTTACTGTAGAGAAGGAGGGACCAGAATAGTAGAATCACAAACAACTAAGCTTCTGGAATACGATGTCTATGATAATGGTGGGCCCTTTGACACTTTGGATGATAACAGGGTGGATACTACAGTTATTATATACCCGCCACTCATATAATTAGATCCGGTGCATCTAGGTCTTTGTACCGTGTCTGTAAAGGAATAAGAACCCATTCCTGTACACACAGAGGTTCCTGGGGGTACAAGATCTAATGTAGTTATGAAGATCCGCCAAAGTGAGATAACCTGCTATCCCATCTGACTACATAGTCTATTAGGTGCACAGGACTATGATATTAGACATGTTACAAATCCAATTACTTTTACAGAAGTTGCTTCTGAACCCAATGTGGAATTGTAGTGGGTTGCAATGACTGATGAGATGCAAGCTATGAAACATAGTAAGGTTAGGAAGCTAGTTCATTTTACAGCATAATTGCAAAATTGTCAGTTATAAATGAAGTTTTAAGACCTAAAGGATTTTAGGATGAAGTTCAGTGGTTTATGGGCTCGCTCAGTTGCTTGATGGTTCACTCAGGGAGAAATGTTGACTTTAATGTTACTTTTTCTTTCGTACCCTCAAAGGATACATTTTGAGTGATTGTATACATCATATGGTTATCAAAACCGCTTTCCTAAATAAAGACCTTTATAAAGTAGTCTATATGGTACAACCTGAAGGATTTCAAGATCCGGATGGAACTGACATGGTATGCGCATTATGTAGATCAATATATGATTTACATCAAACCTCCCGAAAGTGATACCTTACATTTAATAAGGTTTGACCTCTTTTGGCTTCATGGAAAATAAAGTTAAAAAGATGCTTATACTATGAGGTCAAGGGAGCAAAATTATCTTCTTATTGTTGCATGTGGATGATATATTGCTCACATCAAATTGTTTGACCATGTTGTATAAAGTTAAGCAACGTTTGGTCGAGAACTTTGGCATAAAGGACCTTGGCGTGGCATCTTTTGTCCTAGGTATTCAGATTCACCAGGACAGATCTTAACACTCATCATCATATCTCTCACAGAGTGCATACGTAGAGTATATGTCGTAAAGGTTTAATACGGTTAACTGTAAACCTATCATAGCACCTATCTCTCATAGTGAGAGATAATCTTTGACACAGTATCCAAAGAAGAAAGCAAAGAGAGAGGTTATGAGGAATGTTCCGTATTCTAATGTGGTTGATAGCCTGAAATATGCTCGGCTATGTACTAGGCAGGACATTGCATTTACTATTTGAATGTTTGGTCAGTATCTGATTAACCCAGATGTAGACCATTGAAATGTAGTCAAGCAAGTGTTGAGATAATTAAAGGGAATCAAGGATTATATGTTGACATATAGAAAAGTCAAAAGACTAAACCTCGTAGGGAATTCAGATTCAAATTAAGCTATGTGTTCGAAAGATCGAAAGTTCACTTAAGATTACAATTTTTTTAAGTTAGCAGGTGGTACAATGTCGTGGAAGAGTGTCAAGTAGACACAGGTGATTTCCTCGACCATGCATGCAGAGTGCATGCTATCGGACTGCTTCACAGACAGTTTAGCTTAGAAATTTGATTTCTGAGCAAATTTTTGAGTTATCTGTGGTTGATTTAGTGGATAAACCCATTTGATTGTAATGTGATAATCAAGCTGCTATGTTGTTTAATAAAAACATTAAATATCACAAGGTCTTAGCATTTTGAGGTCAAATATTTGACCATGAAGTAGTTGATACGAAAAGGTGACATTAAGGTTTGGAGCATTTAAAGACTGAGGAACTATAAGTCAATTCTTTAGCTGAAGGACTTTGCCCACTTGTGTTTGGAAGACAATTATACAGTATGGGTATTTTGAAGTCCTTAGACACTGTTAGTTAGGGATCATTATGTTTGCTCCATGTATATTTGTACGTTTTGATGTATTATGACGGTATGATTGTTTATCCTCAGTAATACATGTTATCATACATTATCATAATATGTAAGAAAATCTTAAGATTTGTGTCAATCTTAAGCATTTAAAGATCATTGGGCATATATACAAATTGACCTTGAGCCTATGTCATTTAAACGCATACAATTTTATACGAATATCCTTAAAGTTTCACATGACATAGGGGGATATAAGTTTTAAATGCCATAAAGGTTCTCTGATGTAGTTTAGCATTCAGTTAGAGAACATAAAGATTTTCTCTAATGTTGTTTAGCATTCGGTGAAAGAAAACAGGATTTCTCTAATTCATTTTAGCATATGCGGTTTAGCATAAAGTTGGAGAAATTGAGACCTATAAACGAAGATGATATAAGTTAGATCATACAGATATCGACCGACCATGTTTGACAAACAGCGGATTACATTAGTTGTTAGCTTATTCTATCAGCGGTTAGCTGATAATTGATTATATCAACTGATTTGACCAGCAGATAACATTACCTGTTTATTAAAGATGTTTGGTAAATTAGCTGTTTAGTATTAACTATTAATAGGTAAAATGACTTATGAGAGTATGATTTAAAAAAAATTATAAGAGCATAAATATTATATTTCTTAGTATTTCGTTGAATATTCTTATAAGAATTTAGATTTTAGAAACTTAATTTTACAAAAATTAAATTTTGTAACTTTAGTAGTAGTAGTAGTAGTAGTAGTAGTAGTAGTAGTAGTAGTAGTAATAATAATAGTCCAACGTTAAATTCTCTATTAATATGAATGAGACAGCGAGTAACATCATATTAGTATTTTTCATATAATATGTGTAAATTTTATTATTTAATAAATTAAAATATCTATAATTATAGTATGATATAGATACGATACATAGTAGTTTTATACTAAAAATATTAACTTGATGTGACTCTTTATTAATATTGTGGTATTTTTAAATGTAAACTAATATTATAAAATTAAATAAAAATTAAAAAGTTTAATTAACTCCTTTATTATATTCTTCCAAACTTCAATACGATCAAAAGAAGCCAATTTTGAAAATACACAGAGCAAAAGTAGAGAGTAAAGTGGAGGGCAATACTGTCATCAGGCAAATAGCTAACCTCAAAAGCTCCTCTTATGAAGCTTTTAGAAATCAACTTATTGGAGTTAAACAAGCTAATCAATAAGTCATTCACCAAACACATCAATAGCTTTTTAAGATGGTCAAAACGCTAACTTTTAGTCAATAAATTAAAAATTAGTTGATAAGATGTTTGCCAAACACCTTCATCATCCTAGTTTGCCACACTCTATTTTTCTATTCATGTTAATAAGGTATTAGGTATACGTGATTGTATTGGATCTGTGTCGCACATGACATATGTATTTGATATTTTTCATTATCTTTGGATCAAATGTTTTGTTTTTAAACTTAGTCGACTAATACAATAGCGTAACTTAACCGAGTTTTTAAATTGTTTTCAATTTGAGTCAATACCGCAATTAAGTATTGTCAAAGGGGGAGAATGTTGGATATTTTTTATTTTTTCCCATAAAGTTGGACAACATTTAATTGTATTTTTTTGTTTTTGAAATAACTTATCGATTAAGTTACGTAATTTGATCCAGATAAAGATAATAAAGTGGCTCAATAAATAATCTAAATCAATGAATCGAAGTCTGGGTGAAAAATAAATCACAATTAGTGTAGACCAGACCCATATCAGTCTTATAATGGAAAAACTCGATGTGGATGCAATATATAAAAGTTAGGGTCTCTTGCAGTTGTTGATATTATTCGTAAGTATAAGGATTCTCTGACCCGTTAAGAGAGCTTACGTTTTGAGAAAATTCTAGAAAAACGTTAACCACATTCTGGTGAAGAGTTTTCGTGAAAACGACGGTAAATTTACGCCTTTTTAGTTTTAGAAAATTTCTTTGAAATTATGAAAATGAAATTAGACGATCCAAAATACATAACTAAAGTATCGTTACGTTTTATATTTTTTTAAAAAAAAAGGTGCCTATTGATAAGTAATGATGGAGGGCTAGAAAGGAAATTGATCACCTTGGCACATGATTAACCTCAGGGAGGCCACTCTGGCAATAATTAAAAGAATCCAGAATTTGTTTCACTAGAAATATATAGCCAGAGATGCGAGGAATTCTGTGAATAAATGCATCCGTACATAGCTCAAGAGGTTTCTCAACTTTTTATTAATCATGTGTTTAAGCTTCGTGGAATGTTGGGGACGGCAGCTAGCGACAGAGAGCCCACCTTTCTGAGTAGCTTTTGGAGTGACACGTTTAACTTCAAGGTGTACAGCTGAAAATTTCAACTTTCTATTACCCGCAAACGGACGGACAGACGAAGGCTATAAACAAAAAACTGGAGACCTATTTAAGACGTTTTTGTGGCGATACTCCAAAGAAATGGGCGGGCTGGACCTCTCTTGGGAAGTCATGGTACAGCACGACCAACCAATCAGCTATGCAATCCACTCTTTGTTTCAATAAACAGGATAAATTCATAATCTATGGTTACTAAGAATTACCATTTGCTTAACCAACATATCTACAGCCACAAACTTCCAAAAAGATTGTTGCTTTCAGTTTTGCATCTTAATCTTATATTAGCTCATTTCCTCAACCAGGTTATTCTTAATAACGCATATTCTTATCTAGCATTTTTTTTTCCTTTCTAAGAAAACAAGATTAAAATTAAAGCTATAGAACAAGATTAAACCACAACTTCACCTGTAAAAGCGTCTTGGTTTATTCTACGATGTTCAAATTTTAAAGCAGTACTAGCGTTGGCTTGGCGAACACTTACTCCTAGCTCTTTCTGTTCAGGATTAGGTTGTCTTTCAATTTCATCTCCAATTTTAGTGATTCTAGAAGTTAATAAGAATAGCAAATGAGATTCTACAAATTTCCGTTCTTCTATTGCTATCCCCAATTCTGATCAAGTCAAATGGATGATAGATTGACAACCAGCAGCAGAGGGTAGAAGCTCTGTTAACAAATACGACTAAAGAAGAACTGCTTCATAAGGTATTCATCACATCACATCTACAGATGCATTCCTCTGTGGAGACAATTAAATTGCAACAAATTTCTAACGTAGTATCTATTTACCTGTCAAAGAAAAAAAGAGCCATCAGATAGTTCAACTAACTTTTCATAAATTTGTTACTATTAATGACCTTTTTTACATATATAAAGAAGAGATAATTCTTTTACCGTAGTTCTGATGCACAAGCGTGAACTTGTGAATGGCCTTCATTAGAGAACCGTATCTCATAGACTTCAAGGGTCCCATATGTCTGTCGCAGAAATAGAAGGTATAACTTAGGGCACAGGGAAACCACACTTTCATAGGATTCCTCACGTATTAATGACGACATCATTAACTTAATTGCATATAAAATTAGTACACGTACATTATTTCAGTATACCGAATTCTCCATGCTGGAAAACCCAGGTGGCATCTTACAGGTCCATACACCAACATCAGATCAGGATCTTGTCCTTTGCAACCTATTAGTATAACAAAATTAATTTCTATAGAGGTGAGTATCAGAAAATGATAAGAATTCACTCTAAAGCTACTACGCAGATCTAAGAAGTGCTGCTGACCTATAGTCCCGAGTGCCTCCCCCAAATGAGCTTCCGTAAATATTTCACCTTCTGCTCTACTACTTGCAAATTTCATATACTTCACAAAGAGTAGATTGGCAGCCTTGGCCACCATCTCATTTCCATCAGAGATTGAAGCGAACTCCAAAGTCATATGGTTCTGTTCCTTCAGTAAAATTTCTTCCTCATATTCCTGTAAAAGCCAGAAATTGGTTGGATACAGCTCAACCGTTGACACTGGCATTTCTAAGCATAATCACATGTTCAATATTGATTCCCACAAAAATCATCAAAATGGAGAGCTTCCAAGAGCATCTTTCTGAATATATAACTCATTTGAAAAACAAAAAACAACTAAAACACAAACACATCCAAAAGCTAACCAGAGCTGGTTGTAACAAATTCATCAAAGTCATATAAACGAGTTCGTAGATGAAATCAAAATTGTTGGTTTAACTCAACTGATATAAAATGTGCAAAAAAGGAGAACTGGTTTTGGTAATGCAGTAAGCTGATGAGTACCAATAAGAACTTTACAATAGCAAACAGATAACAAATGAAAATAAACTGAAAGGAAAAGATACTCTATCGATAGAGATAAATGGTACTACCTCAAGAAGTACAGCATTTTTTAGCTTCTCTATGATGGATTTCTTGGATTTCTTCATTATCCCTAAAACAACAAAAAGGAAATCCAACAACAGAATGTTTAACATTTTAACTGGATATTATTTTTTTGGGGTTTACATTAACATTGCAATAGCAGACCATCGTAACAACTATGTTTTCAAAGATTCTCACATCTTACCTTCCACATCATAAAGGCATAAGTTTTTCACACCAATGGCTTCCAACCATTGCAAAAGCTCAGTAATTTTATCGATTTGATAAGCATCTTCACTTTCAACCACAATAGCGAGATACTTGATATGATCAACTTTAAGATCTTTATAACGCTTCAGCAGCCCACAGGAGATTACATAACTTTCAAGTTTCCCAGCTACACTAACTCCAAAGTACCACAAGTTGACAAGAAGATGTACAAAATGCCACAATAGTCGAAGACCAACATTGGTCATCTGCACAAACCTTAATAAACCAAAATAAACATCTAAGTTCAACAAAGTTACTGTTTACTATATCAAAATTACATTCTTAAGCATCTTATGTCACACCAGTGTGCATTACTAAACTAAACTTCCACTTACAGGAGTGAAATAAAACAAAAAAGAAAACACATAAAACAAAAGAAGAGGTCCAGCCTGTCAGAGAGATTTTACATTTTGTTAATAGAAACATGACCAAAAACTACTTGAAAGCTCTTTCCTCTTCAACGTATCCCCTTCTGAAAAAATAATTCTCCAGGTTAATGGCTTCAAATGATAAGTGAAAACAATTACAAAATCAAACTTATTTCCCTTGCAACAGTCTCTGAATCTGGAAAGGATTCTAACACAATTATCACTCGACATATCATTTTATAAGCAGTATAAGAACTGAAAATAAGCCCCTTCTTCACAAATGTAAAATTCATAGAGCAGAAATCCAAGCGAAAGAAGAATAACCAATATGAAAGCTATTGTGTTTAATGACATCAAGGGAATTACAACTGCTAATTCTTCTATTGTCACTGAGAGTTGGTTTGCACTAGTCTAGTATTCTTTGAACAAAGCAATATCTAATCTTCTCGGGTATGGAATTGACCCAGGAACAACTTTCCGCTGAAGCCGACGGTAATATGCCAAATTACGAACCCTTACATCAGAATTTAATCAATCCAAAACAAGAAGCAAAGTAGCACTCGATAGACCAAACAAATACAGACAGCCGAAACAAGCATAAATTAGTAAACATAAGGTCAGTTAATTGAAAGCTCCTGCACGCACCCGGTTACAGTTAGAATGAACTCTCTGCACTTGACATCCCGAATCCATTATCCTACAGATAAAGAATGCCGAGACAAAGAAAGACCCATCAGCCTAAAGACATCTGGTAAAACTAAAAAATCATAGAACGCATAATACACATATACACAACAAAAATTGATCCGATTCCTAAGTGCCAAATTGAGTTTGAAGTGCTAACTTCCTAATAATGGTTGCTTTCTATTAATCGTTTAAAACAGAAACGGCAAATTCCATACAGAGAAATTAATTACCCAGATCGCAAAACCGAGAAGAACAATAAAGCTGATAACCTTAATAGCAGAACAAGCCAGACGGACTTGGATATCTGTCAATCAGGAATGAGTTTATATATATATATAATATTTTACTTGTAGTTCCATTACATATATTGTTTCTAATTTCATGTTTTTATTTCCTTTGCACATAACAAAAAGAAAATAAAGTACAAGGCTTTGATCGTTTTCTCCCTACCGGTCCACTACGTTTTATGTTTCAAGTGACAGACTACTAGGGCTATCTATACCGTTACTTCATAAGATCTTATGCGGTAGCTCAATGGTATCAGAGCCAGACCTGGTAGCCTCACGTCGTGTGTTCGAGTCTTGAAACCACTCCAACCATGGCACTGCGGTGTTCTCAAGGGCCAGGGTGAATCGCGGTCTAACCAGTTTTGTCTCAAAGTCCAAGTCGTCTTTTATCCAAGAAATCTTCCGACTTAGCCTCTGTGGCAATGTAGTCAGGAATAGAGGACCAACCAAAGAGTGGGGGCCATCAGTTTTGGGATGAGATTGAAGAATTTTTCTGGCGGTTAGCATCGGCTCTATGGGCATCTGAGCTGGCACAGGGTATTGACCTTAGAGGGAGGAGATTGGTGGCCATTTCTGAGTACTCTATTGAGAAAAAGAAAAACGCAACGTTTTAGGTGAATAGAAGAAAGTCGATGAAGGCAAGAGAGAGAAGCGAACAAAAGCAAAATAAAGTAAAATAAAAAACCATTTTAAAGCCTAAAAGGACATTCTAGAATAAAAATTTTATTTATTTGA
>JANQAP020000591.1:1471641-1485728 GCA_026874005.2 Erythroxylum coriaceum | reverse complement strand
GATCATCATAGTAATCAATAGGTCACTTATTATGTTTTGATGTCGGACACCTAGTGTATAAAAATGCTAGTTGAATGATCATTGGATATAATTAAGTACCTATCTGATTAGTGGTGAGTCAAGATGGGATCCATCGACTCTAGATAATGAGTTTGAGCTCTATGTTGTCATTGATCTTAATAGTTGTTTCAAGACCTTGGCCAGGGCGATTGAATTAATGAGGAAAGGAGTTTCTTAAGTCATTCACCAATCATTAATGATCGACATGTAATATAATTGGTTATCTAATAGGGTTTGACAGTTAAACCATACCTTATGATAATCCGGAGCTATAATGATGGAAGGTAATAATACATTATCCTTAACCAGTTTTCGTCTTAGTAAGGTTATTATTTTATACTATCCGGTCATTGAGGAGTGTTGTTAGACACTAACCTTGATTAATAATTAATTGGATTAATTACTACCGGCTTAATGATGAATTTATGTGGTCACACACTTACGAGTGTAATATTTCCTGTTTATGATTATTTAATTTATTATGAGATAATTTAATAAATAATCTACATGACATATTATTATATTTTTTGCTAGCACAGAAAATATAATTAATATTGAAAACTCTCCTATGGAAAATAAATAAATAAAATAAAATAGTTTTATTTTATTTCTTTTATAAATAAAAAAATAAAAAGTTGGTCTCTGTTATGTTAAAAACGTTTAATATACGAAGAGATTTGTCAGTCTCTCATTTTTAACGTTTTAAAGATACGAATAGAAGATGTTGACTTTTTGGTGGTTTTTTGTTTTGTTTTACATTTAAACCAAAAAATGAAAAGAAGTGACGCTCTCAGTTTTTGATTATACGTGTAATAAACAAACAGAAAAAAGTTGCTCTCCATTTTTTATTATTTTTGGACGAACGTTTTTAAAAACCAAAGAGAGAATTGTTTTCTCTTATGTTTTTCGTACGTTCAAAATAGCAATAGAAGAAAGGTGTTCTTTACGTTTTAGATAAAACCAAGAGAGAAAGAAACAAAATTATTTTGTTTTATTTTTGTAGAAAGAATTTTTCAAAATTTAATCATAGTCATATTAAGTGTTGAAAGTAGGACGTATTTTTTAGTATGGGGTGCATAGAAATTTCATATTTTTGAAGTTCATTACTAGTTAATCTTCACAAATTTCAAATATTTATTTTTACCTATTCTTGTTATTAGTATGAATATAAACACAATAGATCTATATATAGGATTGCAATTTTTTATTTCCGCTGCATATGCGATCTTTCAATTGGTACCAGAGTCAATATTGCATTTACGTCATACTTGAAAAATGCCAATGTTATAGTTTGTTATATTTTATTGCATTCCATGTTTTAATAAACTAGCAGATGGATACCGCACAAATGCGCAGTGATATAATGCCCACTTAATTTAAATTTAGCAATATTTATGCTTAATTTAATTGTAGGAGTATTTTTAAACATGCTATATTATTTATTGTATAAATGAATACTGTGTAATTTAAAATATTGTAATAAAATTATAAATATTTAAATTTTGAAATGTATACTAAGAAAGGAACTAATAAGGTTAAATTTTGTTATATTAAAAATATACAAGTTAGAATATTAGAAATGAATAAGTAAAATTAGTTAGTAAAATTTGGAATGAAGAAATAAAAAAAATTAGGAAATGTATAGTATAATGTATTTGTTATAAATGGATAAAATATATAAAGTAAATACAGATATTATAGTATCTGAGTAAAAAGTAAAAAATATATTTCATCCGAAACAAAATAAGTTAAAAAAATTTTGTAATGAATTAAATATTTTAGTTAATTAAAATAATGAAATTAAAAAACTCAAGGGGGTAACATGTTATATTATTTAATGTATAACTGAATATTGTGTAATTTAAAATTTTGTGATAAAATTATAAATATTTAAATTTTAAAATGTATAGTAAGAAAGGAATTAACAAGGTTAAAATTTGTCATATTAAAAATATATAAGTTAGAATATTAGAAATGAATTTGTTATTATTAAATTTAATAATTAATTTTATTTCTATTATTATTATTAAATTTATTATTCTTATTCATTTAATTATTCTTATTCTTATTAATTATTATTATTATTAATTCTCTACTTAAGTATATATACTTATTATTATTAAATTTATTAGTTATATTTATTATTATTATTAAATTCTCTATTTTTATTAATTTTCTTCTTATTATTGTTAATTTTATTAATTAATTTTATTTCTATTATTATTATTAAATTCCTTATTATTATTAATTTTCTTCTTATTATTATTAAATTTATTATTCTTAGTAATTTTATTATTCTTATTATTTTTAATTATTATTATTTTTCTACTTGAGTATATATACTTATTATTATTATTATTATTATTATTATTATTATTATTATTATTATTTATTATATTAATTATTATTTTTAAATTCCTTATTGGTGGGAGTAAAAACAAACATACAAACAAAATGTTATGAGATAGTATTGTTATTATTATTAATTTTTTACTGATTATTATACTTGCGACACCTTCAGCTATTAGAATATAATTAATGATTCAGTTACTATTACTAGTTATTGGTATATAATTAATTATTTTATTTTAAAATATATATTTACTTTATTAAGTTTCCAATTTTAATAGTTGGTGTATATGTTGCTGTATTAATTTTAATATACTTAAATATAATTAATTTTGATATAATAACTAGTTATTAGAATATAATTGATTGATTCAGTTATTATTAATAGTTATTGGTATATAATTCGTTATTTTATTTTTAATAAAGTATAAAGTGGCAAGGTTCACTTAATTATAATTTTTTTATATAATTAAGTTCAGTCAATGTAGGATTATATAAGAAAGATATAATTTTGAATTGTTTAATTTAATATAATTGATTGGAACCGTGGTATTGGAATAATGTAATAATTATTTTCGATTAAATTTTATCTGATTAGCAATTACGATATTCTTCGTTATTAAATATTTTTAAAATTTTTATTCACGTTATTTATAATAATTAATTATTATATGTTTTTAGCAATTCAAATTATTAAGTAATTGTTAATTACGTAATTATTAATTTTTATGATTATTATTAGTTATAGCAGCGCATATGAAATGCACTGTTTTAACAGGTCTTCTGTGCTCTTTGCGTGCCTCTCTTCCTAGTTTCCTCTCACTCAACCCTCCTTTCATAGTCACTAATTTTGTTCCAAGTTTTCACAAAATCTTTTAAGTTAGTTTAAATTTTTCATTAAAAGCATGACATCTGCGGACATTTTAGTTATTTTTGTTTTTGTTTTTCCTTTTTCCCTCCATTTTCGTAGGTTCCTATCTTTTAGGTTCTAAAATTGGTCATATTTCTTTGGGTATTTTTTGCAGGTTTTTACACCATTATACCTCCAAGATCGAAGAAAACTGTCAAAGATATTGAAGCTGAGCTGAGAGGTGAAATGACTATAGACATTGCAGCTGATTATGACGCTCCTTTTCCTATTTATTCGGCGAAAGAAGGGTTGAAGTATGCCTCTCTTAAAAGTAGATTGATTCTCACGCCACGATATTTCAATTTCGAAGTGTTAGAAGAAATTGGGTTGAAAGATAAAGTTATCGACAGTGGCTAATAGAGGTGGTTAGGGACAATTTTTCCAAATAGATTATCCCATTTTTTGTGAACTTACACTAGAGTTCTTCACTTCATTGAAGTTTGAATCAAGTAAACCTAAGAAATTTTGGTTTAGACTACAAGGTCAGCTCTTTAGTTTGGATGAGAAGTTGTTACACGAACTTTTCCAGTTTTCTAAGTTAGAGGTAGAAAGTTGTCATCAGGACTTCTCGAGTACAATTTATTGGAAGTTTTTAACTGAATTGCCTGAGTTTAATCCTCACAATGCATTGAACTCTCACATTGTTTATGCTGATCGGTTACTGCTGCATAAATTCATGTGTCATACTATGTTCGGAAAAACTCAAAGCAACAAATGTTCCGTTAAAGAATTGTCATTATTATATTGCATAGATGAAACGATTAAGCCTAACATGTTATATCTTTTTTCACAATCTCTGATTCAATCTGTGACAAAGAAGGGAACATCCCTAGGAATGGGTTATTTAGCTACTGTTTTAGCCCAGCATTTTCAGATTGATGTTAGTGAACTAACCTTGGTTCGTCATGAGTATTTTGATGTACCATATTTAAGATGTGCGGAAATATTGTCGCATGATAAGATAAAGCTTTGAGATCCTCGGATACGTATTGCAATAAAGTTCAGGTTCTTAGGCGAGGCTTCTAGTTCTGCAGCTGCTATGGGCATGTATGAATCAAGTGAGGAAGAACTTGCGCCAAGGGATTGGGAAAAAGTATACGTATTGTTGGCTAACACTTACAACAAGACACAAGAGAAACTTAACCAGATGAATCAACAAATGCAATTGATAGCCCGTCAACAGCGAAAGTTGGAAAAGAAAATTCACAAGGCTTGGGAGATGCAAGGACTTCACGTGCCATCTCCACCTCCATCTCCTCCATCCTCTTCGTAAGTTTTCTAAAATTCCTCTTTTGTTGTTTTTGTTTTGTGTATTTGTTTCTTTGATGTTTCTAATTGTTTTGTTACTATGCATCGTTTTGGAGCATTCGAACTTATTGTTTGTAAAAAGCCTTTATTTTAAATTCTAAATCTTGTTAGTCTGTGCTGATTCTTGACATAAATGTTGTTTTTTCCTAAGACAGTTTGAGTGGGTGTTTGTATTTTTAAAGCACATTAGATGTAGCTGTTAATGTTAGTTGTGTTTCTTGATTATTGTGAAAAGAAAGGAATAAAATGAGACAAAAAGAAAAGAAAAAGGAAAAGAATGACATATAGTAGCAATTGCATGCAGCTGTTAATGTTAGCTGTGTTTCTTGATTATTGTGAAAAGAAAGAAAACAAAATGAGAAAAAATGAAAAAAGCAAGGAAAAAATGAGATATAGCAGCAATTACAAGCAGCTGTTAATGTTAGCTATGTTTGTTGATTATTGTTAATTAAAGTAAAACTTAAATTAAAAATTAAAACATGCAGCTGTTAATGTTAGCTATGTTTGTTGATTATTGTTAATCAAAGTAAAAATTAAATTAAAAATTAAATTAAATTTTTATTAAAGTAATAGTACTATAATTAAAATTAAAATAAACATAAGTCACGCCTATGGACTCATGCCAATTTTTTTTTGTAGTTTTATTTTTTAAATTTATTAATAATAACATATTTTAATTACAATTATAACTTAATTTACAATATTAATTTTATATGTTAACTATTTAATAATAATAAATATAATTAATAAATTTAAAATAGCAGATCAACGTTTAACCTTGCAAAAACTTCGGCTGACTTAATAACAATTAATAAAATTAATAATAATAAGTAAATATACTTAAGTAGAAAATTAATAATAATAATAATAATTAATAAGAATAAGAATAATAAAGATAATAAATTTAATAATAATAAGAAAAAAATAATAATAAATGTAATGAATAAAAATAATAAATTTAATAATAATAAGTATATATACGCGAGTAGAAATTTAATAATAATAATAAATAATAAGAGTAAGAATAATAAAATTAATAACAATAATAAATTAATAACAATAAGGAATTTAATAATAATAATAATAAATAAATAAATAAAATTAATAATAATAAGGAATTTAATAATAATAATAAATGTAATTAATAAATTTATATATTAATATAATAATAGATAAAAATTAATAATAATAATAATAATAATAATAATAATAATAACAACAATAATAATAACAATAATAAGGAAAGAGTTGAAGCGGTCAACTTCGCTCAAGCAAAATAAAGTGAGGCATTCGACGGTTGGTTTAATCAAAAACGAGTTAAAACGTCGACATTTTAAATTTTAATTTATTGTTTTATGATCCTTCTCATTTTAATTTTCAGTCCAAAGTAAATATATTTGTTATTTATCGTGCACTCATTTCACAAAATTTAAATTCAATCTTTAAATTTGTTAATAATAAAAGATTATAATTTAAATGAATTTTTAATTTATTTTTTTCTAATTTTTCTCATCTTAATTTTAAGTTTTGAAATGTTTTAATTTTTTGAAAATAAAATCAAAACTATAATGAAAAAGACAACTTATTTTAATTTTGAACAATTTTTATTTTAATTTGTTAATTATACTACTATGACTGTATTAAAAAAATAAATTAATTTGTAAAATCTTAATTATTACTTTAATAAAATAAAATTAAATATAATTGTAATTATAATTATGTCATTATTAATTTTATTAAAAATTTAAATTAAAAAAGAAAAATGCATTAGTGAATGCAGGGGTGTGCATTACAAATGCACGCATTAATTTGTAAAATCTTAATTATTACTTTAATAAAATATAATAAAATATAGTTATAGTTATAATTATAATTATAATTATAATTATGTAATTATTAATTTTATAAAAAGTTTAAATTAAAAAGAAAAAATGCATTACTGAATGCACGGGTGTGCACACCGGTGCATTTTTAAATTTAATTAAAAATGAAAAGTTTAAATTTTAATTACTTTAATATAAAATAAAATAAAATTATAATGACGGTATTATTAATTTTATAAAAATTAAAATTTAAAAGATGTAATAGTTTTGAAATTGTTTTAGTTTTTTATATTAATATTTAATAATATTTAAATTTAGAATGAAGAAAAACAACTTATTTTGATTTAGAACATTTTATGTTTTAATTTAGTAATTATACTACTATTACTTTAATAAAAAATTAATCTAATTTGTAAATACTTAATTATTACTATAATAAAAATTAAATTATAATTATAATTATGTAATTATTAATTTCATAAAAATTTAATTACTAAATGCAAGGGTCTGTGTAAAGAAAACAACTTTATATTATAGGATATATTGTAATGATTTCAACGATTAAATTATAATTATAATTATAATTATGTTATTATTAATTTTGTAAAAAATAAAAATTTAAAAAATGCGTTAATGAATGCACAAGTGTGAGTTAAGAATGCACGCCCGTGCATTTATAAGTTTAATAAATATTTTGTTGATTTTAAATTTAAGGTTTACTTTAATAAAAAATAAATTAAATTATAATAATGGTATGATTAAATTTATAAAAATTTAGAATTAAAAAGATGTAGTAGTTTTGAATTTGTTACAATTTTTTCAAAAATAAAATTAATATTAGAATAAAAAACAACTTATTTGAATTTTGAACTTTTTGTTTTTAATTATACTACTATGAAATTAATTTGTAAATACTTAATTATTACTGTGATTAAAAATTGCAAATTTGTTATTTATTTGTTATGTTTTGAATTTTTCTTATATAAAATTAAATTATTACCGAGATAAATAAATATTGTAATTAATTTAATTTTGCATCTCATATATGCTACTATGATTTTAATAAAAATTAAATTAAATTTGAAATTTAATTATTACATTAATAAGAAAATATAAAAATTATAATGTAATTATAATTATGATATAATTAATTATATTAATAATTAAAATTTAAGAAAAACGCATGAAGAGTTAAATTTAAATAAAATTTAATTATTACTTTAAAAGAAATAAATTAAATGTTAATTATAATTATAATTATGTTATTATTAATTTTACAAAAAGTAAAATTTAAAAAGAAAAAATGCATTAGTCGTTAATGCACGGGTGTGCATTAAGACCGCATGGCCGTGCATTTATAGGTTTAATAAAAAAATTTCGCCATGGAAATGGTTTGTCACAATCGTGCTTTGTAACGATGGCGACTTTTTAAAAACATTGGCAAAGTCACAATCATATTTCTTTGCGATCGCGACTTTTAAGAAATTCTCGAATTGTCACGATCGTGCTTATGCACAATCGCGAATTTCCAATCACATACTCTCACTTCAAATCACCGTAACTTTCAATTCAGAAATCCAAAAATTATAAATTTTATGTCATTAAAAAGCTAAGAGAAAGATCTACAACTTTTATGAAGAGCATTTTGTTCAATTCTACCTAGATCATTACAGTTTAATCATTGAAATTTCAAAATACACTCTCATCCCCTTATTCTCTTATTTTTCTCCCATTCTGTCAATATTTATATATATATATATATATATATATATATAGCTATTAACCATAGCCAAAATACCCAAATCCAATATTTAAAATCCATACTTACAAAACTCCCTTTAAAAAAATTTACTTAAAGAAAACCACCCATCAAAAGTCATCACATAACTAATAATTTTATTCCTAACCACAATGACACTAAGCGGAGAAGAAATTTCTACATCTATTTAAAAGAGGAGAAAGTCTACAATTCTTGCTATCATTTGTCGCACAAAACCTTTCGAAACCTTTGTGAAACTTGTTGTAATAAATTAAAAAGAAAAAATGCATAAAAAAATTTATTAAAAATTATGTTATATATTATTGTTGTTTTGATGTTGATATATATTATTGTTATATTTTGCACTTTTAAAACTATAGAGCTAATTATGTTATGTATGCTTTTTGAAATTATTTATTAAATATATTTGTCTATCACGTTAAATTAGATTTTAATTAGTTAATTGATTATAGTTTAATTGAATAATTAATTTCTTATGCTTCAGTCACTGAATTAGTTATATTTAAATTATTTTATTATTTTCCTATATGTTATCCCACATATCTTATTTAGATAGAGTGTCGCAAATAAATAAATGTTTTTATTAATAGTTCAGAAATATTTTTAATTTTACATTCAAAATTAATTATTAATTATTAATTATTGTTACTATATTATTAAATATTTTATCCTAATATTAATTTGATATGTTATTTATAACTGTGCTTTATTCATTCTTCGTTGTTATAAATTTTTATATATTAATATAATAATTTCAAAATCAATTGTGCACGAGGGTGACCTCGAACCAGCCGAAGACTTTTACATTTATTTTTTACTTTTTATGGTTTTATGTTAATTTTAATTATACTACTATGACTTTAATAAAAATTTAAATTCAAATAAATTTAATTTATTTATAATAAACAATATAATTATAATTTAATTTATTAATAATTTTAATAATAATAAATAAATAATTTTTGATTTTAAATTTAATTTATACTTTTAAAAAAATTAAATTATAATAATGGTATTATTAAATTTATAAAAATTTTAAATTAAAAAGATGCACTAGTTTTGAATTTTTTTATTTTTTTTGAAAATAAAATTAAAACTATAATGAAAAAAACAACTTATTTAAATTTTGAACAATTTTTTATTTTAATTTGTTAATTATACTACTATGACTGTATTAAAAAATAAATTAATTTGTAAAATCTTAATTATTACTTTAATAAAATAAAATTAACTATAAATATAATTATAATTATAATTATAATTATGTAATTATTAATTTTATAAAAATTTAAATTAAAATAATTACATTAGTGAATGCACGGGTGTGCATTACAAATGCATGCCTGTGCATTTTAAATTTATCAAAAAAACTGAAAACTTTTAATTTTTATTAGTTACTATAAAATAAAATAAAATTATAAAATAATTAATTTAATATAAAATAAAATATATTATAATTACAAAATTAATTATGTTATAATGAATTTTATAAAAAATAAAAATGAAAAAAATGCACGTGTGATTAATGCACGGGCGTGCACTTAATGCACGCCTGTGTGCTGTGCATGCCCGTGCATTAGTTATTTTGTGTTTATTCCTCTTCTTCCTTGACACTTCTCTTATTACTAATTAAAGCCTCCCTTGCAATGCATCTCACCTTACTAACAACTTATATAGCTTGCAATTTTATAAATCAAATTAAAAAAGGAACATAAAACCAACTTAGAAATAAAACCAGAACAATGTAACAAGTCATGTGCGTCTGTCACTGAAACTGGCATCAGTGTGAGTGACTCAGCCTGCACTGATGCCAGTCACGAGTGTGACTGGGAGACAGTGCTGGCCCTTGGAGTGGTGCCAGTTGGGTGTGACTTAAGGCAATGCACGCCTGCCACTTTGCTAAAATCTAGGTACAGGAGTGCAAACCCAGTTCCCTTATTATAACCACACTCTTAACTCATCCAAACGCACACAAAAATTGCTTTCTAACTCTTAATTTGTACAAATGCACATAACCTCCCTCCCATTCTTGTTCTTGATCATCACCACAGAAGTAGCATGGCATCAACGAAACCAAGTTATTTGGAACAAAAACGACGCCTTTACCTACAGAACCAGCTATGCCTCTGAAAATGAAACAACCTAGAGTTTCCTCTTCGTCAACAGAAGAGCCTACTTCAGATATGTCGTGCCTCATATTTCAAAGTAGAGAGCATCAAGAAAGATACGCTATTCTTAAGAATCGAAAAATTATTCCGAATAGATTTATAGATTTTGAAGCAGTTATTAAATTAGGAATATTTGATCGAGTGCAGGAGTTACTCCGAAATGTAGGTTAGGGAAATTTTCCTAAATGGAGAGAAAATTCATATGTAGAATTGACATTAGAATTTCTCACCATTTTATAATTAATAGAGGCAACTTTTGAGTTAAGTCTTAAATTTCGATTAATGAATGTATAATATCAGCTAAATGTAACAGAAGTTAATGATCTATTTGGCTTTCCAAATACTAGTTTCTATGAATATCCTGAGGAATTTGACACTACAGAGTGTTGGTCACAATTGATCAATTCTAATAAAGTGTTTGCTGCTAGTCAGTCTAAAGCATTTGCTATCGTTGACCATGCCCTTCGTTATCTCTACCGATTTCGAAGTTTTACACTATTCGATAGAGGTGATAGCAATGGGGCAGTTTCTAAAAGTGAGTTATTTGTTTTGTGGTGCATGGTAAATGTGAGGCCCTTTAATGCAGGTTGTTGGCTGATAGGGCATTTACATGAAGTGGCTGGATCTAGTAGAAGAAAAATAGTTGTTGGGGCATTTGTGACCGAAATTGCAAAATGTCTCAGCTTTCTAACCGAGGGAAAACGCAATGCAATGCAGCTAGTTTTGGGAAAACCGTCTTTGGACTTGAATTCTTTGGTGTCGATGAAAGTTATCAACTAGCAAGACGATCGCTATGTTCTTATTCATGATGAGACGGGGGAAGGTTCGATCAGTAGGCCAACTCGAGTTGCAGAAATAGAAATAGAAACTGTAGAACAAGATGATGTTCCACCTCCCCAACCCCAACACCAACCCCAACATATGCAACAAAGAGAGAGATATGCTTCCGTCGAGTATCAACAACTAAGTAATCAATTGATAGCATTTGAAGGACGAACAAATGAGAGGCTGCAGAACATTGAAGGTAGCATCGTTGAGATTCGAACCTTCACGGTCAATTTGAATGCTCGCTTCGGATAGCCTCCACCCCTATTTTAGTATCAGTTTTCATAACCTTTCCCTTTTTATTCGTTGTTACCTTAATTTTCTTTTCGTTTTCATCTTTGTCCTTCATTTCGTTGTGTCTTGTTTGTTTGTTTTCCCATTTAGTAGTTAGATATGCATGATTATTAAATTAAGTCAATAAAGTTACGGTGATTTAAAGTGAGGGTATGCGACTGGAAAGTCGTGATAGTGCATATTGATAGAATAGATAAAATAAGGGATAAGGGGATGAGAGTATGGTCTGAAACTTTAATGATTAAACTGTACTGATCTAGACAGAATTGAGCAAAATGGTCTTTATGAAAGTTGTAGATCTTTCTCTTAGCTTTTTAATGAGATAAAGCTTGTAATTTTTGAATTTCTGGATTGAAAATTATGGTGATTTGAAGTGAGGGTATGTGACTAGGAAATCGCGATCGCGACAATGCTAGAATTTCTTAAAAGTCACGATCGTGACGAAGCACGATCGCGACTTTGCCACTGTTCTTAAAAAGTTGTGATCGTTATGAAGCACGATCGCGACAAACCATTTCTATGGCCAAATTTTTTTTTAAACCTATAAATACACGGGTGCCCGTGCATTAATGACTAATTTGTCGGCCCTTTAAATGTAACATTATTTATTGTAATATGTTATATTATTATATAATTTTAATGTATAAGTAAACGTCGGATAATATTAAAATTAGCAATAAATTTATAAAGATTTAAATTTTCGAATATATATATTTATAAATAAAGTACATTTTAATAACCACTATTAATTATTAATTAATTAATTATTATATAATTAAGTATATATATCAATCACAATTTAATATTAATATATATATATATTATTAATTCTTTCATAACATAATTTTATTATTATTATTAATTTAGTTATAATTGTGTTATATGTATATAGTGAATGCATGGGTGTGTATTGTGAACTCCCGTAACTCTTGCACATCTGACTAAACTCATTCAAAAATCGTCTTGGTTAGGCATTATTATTATTACGACTAATCACGGCGTGCATATGTACATAATATATCATAATTAACCAATCAAATAATTATAATTTAGTATATGAATTAAATAATTATTTTGTAATTATTTGTTATTACAACGTAGTTAACACATAGTAAAATATAACTAATTAATTAAAACATAAATAATGAATAAAGCAATTAAATATTTGGGCTAAAATTAATAATAATTAAGATTACATAAATTAACCGGTTTAATAAAAGATAAAGTATCTATAAATTTATTATCCATAATTAACTGTTAACTTAATTCAGCTATAATTAATCACAATTAAAGTATAATTAAATAATTGATGCATTAAAATATAATTAATTGATTAAACAGTACGAGTTCATGTTTAGCATATATGTAATCAACAAATGAATCATATTTTACATATTAATTTATTTATATAAAACGAAGTAACAGCCGTGATCATTAAGCTATATATATACCGAGTATGTATATATATACTAAATATTAGTAGATAAGCTATATATATACCGAGTATGTATATATATACTAAATATTAGTAGATAGTAATTAATAATAGGTAAACTATATAGTAAATATTAACATCAACTGTTCTGAAGCTTTAATTTTTACGAAACAGCATTTGCTTTATCCACGATTTCTAACTTATGTCTGAGCATATATATATATATATATATATATATATATATATACATAGCTCCAGTAGCAACGTGTACGACTTAATATTCACTGGCGTCCACAACCATGCGTGTTATTTTGTCTTTTTTGTTACTGGGTAATTAACATCAACGTGATTTTTTAAAATTGTTCATTAAATAAATAATTAATCATTTAAGATTTCACTAAGTTGATTAATTATAACATAATCAACTGATTGATTAATTATAATATATTTAACATATAAAGAAAATATAATTAATTAATTTAAGCATGATCTATTAGTTAACTATAGATAAGGGATTGGTTTATTAACAAAATATAACTTCATATTTAATACGGACGTAATTAATGTAAATATTATTAGTTGATTTAAATGTCATTATTAAATATAATTATAATGCTCGGCTTAAGATGTGAACAAATTTTGAATAATTAGTTACTCAATTTCCACGAGTTTAATAAAGATAACTGTAATATGGCAGAAGTAATAAACCCTTATGATTCAAGTAATACAATATTGACGGTTGTGATTTAACAACAAAAAACCATCATGCGGATATGGAGAGTTTTGAAGTTTAAGAAAGCAGGAAATAAAAACATGAAAAGTATACAACTTACATGATTATTTTACTGTAAGAAAAAGAGTCTATGACACACTACAAGAAGAATATAGAATCTGCGACGCCTATCTTCACTCTTCCACTCTCCTACACCATATCTCCTCTTCTTTGAGTTCCCAAACAACATATAAACTCTCACCCCATCATGATGAAGGTGTCGTAGGTGTGGAGAGAAAGTAGTGAAAAATTTGTGAAGTTTGAGAGATTGAAGAAGTGAGCACTAAAATTGGTAAGTTTATGCTTTTTTATGTTTTTGAATGAGAACTTCATGCATAAATAGCATTATAACATGCATGAATT
>JANQAP020000591.1:1388779-1399496 GCA_026874005.2 Erythroxylum coriaceum | reverse complement strand
AGATAAAAGTCAACTACAGAGGATAGAACACAGAGGATAGATCATAGGCCAAAGATTATAAGAAGGAGTTAAGAAGTGATATTAGTTGAAGAGTATCGTCTGTGTTACTGTACACAGATTCGTCTGTGTTACTGTTCACAAACTTCCTCTGTGTTATTGTTCACAGACTTCGTCTGTGTTCCTGTTCACGCTATCGTCTGGTTTACTATTCATAGTTATCTTCTGTCTTCTTTTTGACCACCCAGAAGTTACAATTGGCCTTCGAAGTCTTCATGAAAGTTGTAGCTCTTGAAGTTCTCTATCAACCTATTGAAAGAACCCATGAATTGGATGTCTATAGCAAAAGATATGCTAACAGCCCCGAAGCATATATATATATGTAAAGTGTGGACTCACCAACGCTGTTCTTTGAGATATTCAGATGGAAAGGATAAATGGTCTAGTCGACTATCATCATATTAGTCGACTATTCGAAGAGCGGAGCTGAGCTAAAAAAAAGGAGAGTTTTAAATGCAAGTATGGGTAAAGAATGTGCGTTATAAATATGCGACATCTTGTGGTATCAGAGAAAAGAAGATGAACCGATAATGTTCAAGGTGTTCTCTGTTAGAAATAAGCTCACGTATTACGATATTCTACATGGAAGTCGGGTCTGGGAGCGAGCCCCGATAGGCTAGGCCTCCACCTTTGAACAAGCATTGGCCTATTGTCGATGTTCCAAGGATTGTGATTTAAGACCTTGGTCATACCTTAAACAAAGTTGAATTTAAATATGTAGTAATCTCTATCTCTAAGGTATAAGTCCAGTATCCCTTAATTTTCTAGAATTTGTGTGTCATTGCTTCATAATCAGGAAGGAGGGACGCTTACTTAAGAAGAAGTCGACTAGTGCTATGGTCTATTTGATAGCTCCCGCCTTTAGCCTCTCCAAATAAAGAGCCATTATCCTTCCTTCTCCTTTGTCTTTAGGTGGACAATAATGTAGCTCAATATTAGACATCGAGTCCCCTAGGAATTGTTTCCAGGAGTTATTCCACCGCTACTCCTCAAGTGAATTCTAAGATAGTAGACTTTCAACATTTTTAGGGCTAATTGAGGGAAAGAGTGGTGATAGATTTAGGAAATTGAAGATCTCTTTTAAAGAAGGGGGTTGAATATGAGATGGTTTGGCATAATGTTTAGGGGTGGTCGCGTTGGGAGGGGTGCATGGGGCCAAAGGGTTCTGTGTTCGAATCCCCTTTACCTACACTCTCTTGATCAAGCCTGTCGTATAGGGTGATATCTTTTCCAATAACTTCTTAAACACTTGTTAGGTAACGTAAGCATAAATGGCTGCTTCAATCCATTTTGTGAAGTAATATATGGCTACTAAATTGAATTGACTACCACTCAAGGCTGGTGGATTAATATGTCAATTAACATTAAATCCCACATAAAGAAGGGCCAAGGTGCAACCATATCGTTTAATGATACTACTGGCATATTTTGTTTAACAGTGTATTTATGAAAAGCATGGCATTTTCGCTTATATTGAATGAAGTCCCTCTTTAAAGTAAACTTGTAGTATCTAGTTAAAAGGATTTGTTTTACCATTTTATTTGCCAAAAAGTTTCACCACTTGGGAAGATATCCATGGCCATCTTCCTCAATTGTTTTATTTCTACTGCATCTGCTCCAGAAATATATTACTGCAAGTGAATAAACCTTATATTGAAATACCTTAAGTTTCCATTAGTGTCAGCCTCAACAACCAAACAGTATGCTTGTTCATCTTTGGATTCAATCTATAAGGATTTGAGTTCAATTACACCACTATCTTTGCAATTGTAGCCAGGTTGCAATTATAATTATGAATTGAATTTTCTGTCTTCCTAGATGAAAAATCCTATTTCCTCAAACTCCTATATTAATCGCTCCAAGTACTTTAGATAAGGGATTATTTTCAATCCCTTATTTTCTATTCGCCTTTTAGTCAATAAATTACTGATGCTAAAGCACCAAATAATACGAGTTTCCATACCTTCATTTCTGTGGTTGCTTGAAGACTTCTAACTTAAGCATCGTATTCAGCAATGTGTTGGTACAATTGAATCAAAATTTGATCACTGTAGGAAATCATTATCTTTGAGGAGAAATTTTCATATCTTTCCTTCATGACTTAAAGGAGACTACTTTAAGGCTTTGTAACTTTTGGCCAATATTGAAGACAGGGCAAACCCAATAATTTACTCAGCGATTAGATGTCACCAAGCCTAAGGTTTCTTAAAGTAAAGCATTTCAGATGAAAAAGGAAGAGATAATAATCTAATATTACTGTTACCTTTTTTTCTTTTATATTCATGGACTTTAATTCTTTCCAAGGTAAATAGAATGTTCTCTTCATCAATCACTCTCAGATACAGCTTTTACTTTCACTTCTATAACACCAATCATTAACAAGAAGTAAAATGAAAAGCCACTAATCTATAATTTGGAAGTTGCACTAATTCTAATTAGTGCCTAATTGAATTTGACCATTGTTTCCACTGGTAGTTTCATTCTTCTGCTTCTTGTGTTCTTTCAGAACTTGTCTCCACTTAATGAAGTGACCGAAGAGTAGCTCCATCTCCTCCAGAGTTCTACCCTGTGTCTCAGGGTAAAAAGTAAAAAAGAACAGCCAAGCCACAGTTGCAATTGCTGCGAACAAGAAGAAAGCCCCGCCAATTGAGATAGCTTTATATAGCGATATAAAGGTTGTGGATATAACACCACTCACCACCCTATTCACTGCCACTCCTACACTTGTCCCTTGTGCTCTCAACCGTAATGGGAATATCTCAGAACTATAAACCCAAGTGATTGGACCCATCCCTATTGAGAACGTGGCAACATAAGCCATCACAGAAGTTATGCACAATCCAACTGCCCAATTCAGCTTCTTAGTCGAGTGATCAATCACTGAGAGCCCCATTCCAAGAGCCAACAGCGAAAGTATCATCCCTCCAACGCTACTCAAAAGCAAGGGTCGACGACCGACCTTGTCAAGCAAAAATGTAGCCACCAATATGAAGATGGTCTTCACCGATCCAACAGCTATTGTTGCAAGCAACTTGTCGTTTGACGAAGTGATCCCTGCCTTTTCAAAGATCCTAGGACTGTACAAAACCACAGCATCAATACCCGTAGATTGTTGGAAGAAATGAATCCCAACTCCGCATATTAATATGTGACGAACTGCTGGTGTTGGATGCAAGAAAAGCTCACGCCACACACCCTCTCCGTGGCTTTTCTTTTGGACCTTAACTATGTCGTCATTACAGTCTTCCGGTATTCCCGCAGCTTCTTTGATGTCCATGAGTCGTAGCTGTGCTTCTTCTGGGGTGTCAGAGGTTTTGTCCAGGACTCGCTTTGCGTCACCTAATCGGCCCTGCATGACTAACCAACGTGGCGACTCTGGCATGGCTAGAACGCCTAAGGCCATGAAAACTGAAGGGATTGCGCCGACTCCAAGCATGAATCGCCAGCCTAAGTGATCTGGGAGTTTGGAGAATGCGTAGTTGGATACATATCCAAGCAGAATGCCCCCATTAATGAACACCTGTCAATGGATTTTCGGTACATATTTAGCTTACTTTCAATCATTAGCATGGAAATGAAATTTCCGTCATAAGGCCACGAAGTTAACGTTGCCGAATGTTTTTAATAAACAAGGTCATTGAAGATTCAGCCCAAAACACCTACCAGAAATTATTAGTATTGAGATATAGTATCTAAGAACAAGGAGATTTTTGTAAAATCCTAGCTTAGATAGGACTAACTCTGTAATTATTTCTTTTTCTTTCATATTAATATAATTTCATTTTTCAAAAAAACAAAGGTTGATTCTTGGTACGTCCATGATAATTTCAATAAAATCTTCAATGGGATTAGAAAGGGCTTCTTTTAACAACTTGGCAACTTGGAAATACTTTCTTCAAAAGAAACTAAATTAGGGACAACTTAATAAACCTGGAAAAGATCTGAAAGATCTTTCGACATGGAAATGTTGACTTATACGAACAAGAAAGCACTGTTAAAAAGACTAAATGCATACATACTTCAGGGAATGAGGTGAGAAATCCACGAATAGATGCCGGAGAGACCTCTGCAGTGTAAACAGGCGCAATCATGAGGGCATATCCGACTCCAACTCCGGCGACAAAGCGACCAACCATGAGAAAGGCATAGCTGGTGGCAAATCCCATGAGAAGAGCTCCTGCAAAGAAAATGGCCCCGGCCACCACAATTGTGTACCGGCGACCAATCCAATCCGAAGTCCGCCCAGCGGCAGCTGATCCCACCAGCGAGTAAATGCTCAGTGTACCAACAAGGATTTCTATTTTTAAATCGCTGAGTTTGAACTGTTCTTTAATAAATAAGGCAGCTCCACTCATCACTCCAATATCTGTCAAAAAGTGAAGCAAGTCGTTAATATACATATGTCAACCAAAAACACATACAAAAATTTTTGCAAACTTGTTTCTCATTCCTGGAAATCATGTCATGTTCTAATGGAACTTGTGTCAGAGCAGAATTAGCCATACAACCAAAAAAACAGTTTCCAAGTAAATAACATTGTAAGGAGGCCCCTGTTGTAAGACAATTACTCTTGATAGATTGACCCTGTTCACTTAGAAACAGTGTAAAGACTCTGATATTGCAAAGAATTAGGGACCAAAAGAAGAGTTGAAATTGGTAAGACATACCATAACCAAGTAAGATTGAGACCATGGAGGCCAAGATAGCACAAGCCATAGCATACTTGTTTTTCTTTGGTTTCTTTGGAGGATCAAAGTCTGTAATTGCCTTCTCTGCAGTTTGGCTTGGAAGGCCATCTACGTTAGGGCCAGCCATGTCTTTAGTAGACAGAGAGAAGGAGAGAGGAGAATAGGACAGTGTTCAAGTGGCGGTAGCTGCAACGTTTGGTTTGGATTAAAAAAACCAAGCTAAGGCATCGATATGTGGATACAGTATGCTATGAGAATTTGGAGTAGAAGTAGTTGCTTATATAGACCACAAGGCCTTCATTTATGCTAGTATTCAACTCCTTGTGGCAGTTCAAAAAGTCCCTCATCAAATATAAATTTGGTCCGACAGGTATTTTCTTTGTGACGTACAGAAATATTTTTTATTGATACCAAAATTTTCGCACTACAGAAGTCATACTTAATGAATGAAGGAAAGTATTACCAAAATTAGTTAGTTTGTTTTGCCATGTCATTTCATAGCTCAGTAACATCGACCATCTTTAGAATTAGGGACAGAAGTACGAACTTTTACCACTAAATTACGTTTAATCTCTAGCAAATTGAGTATGACTCGCTAAGTTGTAGTTAAGTATAACATGTAAGTATGTAATACAATTTTTTATAAATTCAGTAGATGCACAAAGCAGTTCTCGTATAATAAATCTTTTGCTCGACCACTCTTGAGCAGGACCCTGTAAGTTGTGTAGTTCTTAAGTCAAGCAAGTCAATGGGAAAGGGATGGGCATGTAAAGACAAATTAGTTTTATGAAGTTTGTCCATAAGTGGCCTTTCACAGCCTGCAAATTTATATTTTCATGGGGTCAATAACGATGGGCCGCCTCCAACTCTCCAACCTGTCATTATGTAACATTGGTCTGGTCCCATTACTTTGACCTTTTTTTCAGAAAGAAAACATATATATGATATGCCATGTACAAGGACATCTCACCTTTCTGCAATTTGTAACATTTCAATTATTATCTGTTCCTATGTCTCTATTGTATTCTCATTTCCCTATTGTTTATATAGCATTATTCAGTTTTTAACTAATTTCTATGTCTAATTAATATATTGTGCGGATACTTCTTATATCAACCTACATTTATAATTTAGTGTGTTCCAAATATTGGATTTTTGCTCTAGAGTTTGACTAAAAAATTTATGAAAACTTTAAGTAGCACTAGAATTCCATCATGTTTTGATATATCCAATTTACCGTGAGTTTCAATTGAATATTCCATTTGGAGCCATGAAGTTTTATCCATTTCAAATAATCAAAATTGAAAGCTGCGAGATATTGAACCGGTTTTTAAATATTTTTTATATATCTGATTAAAATGGGCATCGGAAATTGGATTGGTCTACCCATATACTTACATGGTGCTTGAAACACAAAATTTTGGATAAGCTTCTTTAGATTAATAAACAAGGTAATTTAGCAAATTAATGTTGTAAATAAAGAGGAATAAGTAAGAAAAGGTGTTGATTGTATTCAGCTTATACATATGATATATATACAAGTATAGCTGTAGAAAAGTAGGATCTGGTAAAGATAACATCAATTTGAATAATAGATATGGTAACTAATTGGATAAGGATTTGACAGTATCTTGCTTAATAGTAAGGATAAAATAGAGAGTACTTAGTGAATTTAATAAATTTCAATTATGTAGAAAGAGTTGGAATAAGCTATATAAATTCAGGAAATTAAATTCCATATTTTTATTATAGCTTCAAACCTATAAAATGTGAATTTGCAAATTAAATTTTCGCAAAATTTAGTATATTTTTTTTTCCTTCAATCATATAATTAGTACTGCAAGTGTCAATTATGAATATTCCATTTAATGCCATGAATTTTCATAAACTTAAATAATCAATTGCGGAAAGCTGAGAAATATTAATACCCGAACCAATTAAGTTCATTTGGAACTAATTTTATTTAAAGGAAAGATTATTTGCAACTATCTATATGACTTATCCCTAACAAATAATTTGCAATTTGGTCACGTTTTAGCACCGAAAGTTGTAGAATTTATTTCCCAACTCATTCCGACTTCGCTATCGTTATTTATTGGGACGCACGTTACTATTTGAGAGAGAACTCACGAAAATGATTGATTGATATAATTCATTTCCATCTTCAAGCGTAACAGTTAACAAACTCTTGATACTAATACCCTAAAGTCATAGTGTTGAATGTATTTGGACATAGCACTACTCTTTCACATGAATAAGAAAGTGAAAATAAGTCGTTGCATCTTTTGAAGTTATATGATCGGCCTCTTGGAATTAATAAAATATACAACATAATTTGCATTTTTGTCTTTTAAATCGATATATTTGACTTACTTGAGTCAATAATTTGACAACCCTGACGTGGGTTCGCTAACCGACGGATTGGCTTGCCATATCCTTCGAATGTTGAAATCATCGCTCCAGGGACAAGGACACGAATTCAAACTCGTGTATGTGAACTAAATAAAATAAAAAAATAGTATATTTCTAATGCTTACTAATATAATGACTCTGCCTTCAGTTCAACGGTGATATCCTCCGTATCTCCCGACCTTTTTAAGGGCTGCGGTTCAGTATTGTTGTAATGGAAGGAAAAACTGTAGTTTGTGAAAGTGTAGTTTTTGTTAAATGACGTCATGAGTCCCATCATGTTGGTTCATTTTTTAAGAATCAAGATAATGACAACCAAATAAAAATAGCATGAGAGACAAGTCTGTCATAGCATGTGTTACATTTTAATATGCTTTTAGTGTTTCAGAAAGCAAGTGGGAAATCTGAAACAAAGGAAGGGGAAGAAAAAGTATTATTTACGTTACGTGACAGATTGGAATCCAAACTATTCAATACGTAAACGTAATGTAAAGCCTTGCATCCGAACGTACATGACAAAGAGCTAGTCACAAAAAATATGAGATTAAATTAATTAAAATCTAACCAGCATAATCAAACTTGTTGGCTAGTTGGATGATTTGATTCAAAGTTATAAAAGCTTTGTTTGTTCTTTTTATAGAAGAGGCCACTAAACCTAACCTTAAATTAAATAATAAAATTTTATTCTAATCTTATCGGACTTTAGTGATAATATGAGCTTATAACTTTGCTATATCGAGAGAGCAGCAAACCGTAACAGATTATTTCCTCACCCTCCATTGTATTTCGAATAAGAAATGGATATATATGCTTTCTATTTGGATTTATAGACTTAGATTCATGATTAAAATGCATTTTCTTGTACATAAAAGGAAAGAAAATCAATTTTTAATCACACAAAATAATTACAAAAAATTTTTGAAACGTATTTGATTGATTTTCTTTTGTTACAACAAAGTCTTTTATTTTCTTTCTCTATCAAAAAGGTCCTTTTTTTTAAACGAGTACGTTTAAGCTTCCTAGAAAACACATATAATGTATACACTCAGGATCTTCTGCTAACTCCTTGTCATGGTAAAAATCTTGGTAGTGGACCCCAAAGTAGTAAAGCTGTCTTGTCTCCTGAAATCCTGGTTGGTTTGATCGCAACGACTAGTTTGGTTCAGTCGGTAAGGCAAATTAGTAGTTACCAAGTTTTTTGGATCTTTCTTTGAGTCCCAATTAACATATTGACCAATTTAAATTAAAAAAAAAAACGGAAAAAGAGAACTTCCTTAAAAATTGGTGCACCAAATTTAAGATAAATTAATGATCTGTGCAGATAATCCAGAAGAGGGTTTAGCTGTACTTCAATCACCGAGGCGCAACTTGCTTCCGATGCTAATGGTAGTCTCCCAGTTGAGTGGCTAGGTAGGCCGTTCTCTGTGCTGTATATTTAACTTTGTTTATTATCGTTCCCGACAAAAATGGAAGGCTGCCATCTTTATGTGCTGAAGGAAAACCTAAGCTGTCATGCTCAGATGCTCCAAGATTCACCATACCTGCCAGCTGATTCCATACGAAGCAAATATACATAAAGTAAAGATTACAGGCCAGCCATCATCAATCATAACAAAGGTAGAGAAAGAAAAAAAAAAAAGAAGGTGGACACAACTTGTCAATCTAAGGCAGCCAAGGACCAAAGCGGTTAGATGTTTTGGAGTCTTGAATTGATGCCAAAGGTTTGCAGGTCCTTCCACTTTGACTGGCTCCTAGCTATGAATGCACGTGGGCTGATGGACTAGAATTGTATTTTAAAAGATTTTTTGTTGGGAAACATGATAATTATTAAAATATCCTCTAATTATATGTATAGTATTACAATTATTTTGATTATTGAAATCTTTTTCTATTCTATACTTCTAATTTCTTTTTTTGTTACTCATATTTGGTAATTATACAAAATTTTATATTATTTTTCAAAATTGTCCAATTTGAATTTGTTCAACTAAATGAGATATTAACTTATAATCTAATAATAAAAATATATTGTTATTCTAAAATATAATTTGAAAAATAAATGTAAATTAAGGATTGTTTGGTTGAATTATTATAAATTAATTTGTTCTCTTTTCTGTTATAATTGTATTTGTTACATAATTATTATATACAAATTTAACATATTTATTTATTAATTTCAAGGAAAACAAAAAATAAATATTCACAATTTACTCCCTCTCATGTGTTATTAGGATCCTACAAAATTTTTTTATTAGATATAAAATAAATATGCATAAAAGTTATACATTTATTTAACATTTCTCAAAAACCTCTATGTTTCAATGTTTTAGAGTTGACGTTTCCGGGCTTTCGTTTTAGCATTTCGTTTCCGTATAACGTAATTTACTATATTTCCAATTTTTAAACTGAATTCCTCTTTAAAATTTTCAACAAAGAAAACAATTTAGGAGACAAACAATGCAAATAATTTAAAATTGTACAGCAGATATATATAGTAAAATTGGAACCTATACGCTCGAATTCAACATCTTTGTTTTTACAGATCCACTGAATTATAGAGTTCAATCGCGTAATAATCTTGTTCATATAATTAATTCTCTTTCAGGTTTGTGTCAATATTTGGACCTACGTGAACAGGTATTTTCAGTTGAATATGTCCAGGAGTTTTCTGTTCGTCCGAGTAATTTTCTTAGACAATGATGCTAATGTTCTCATTTATATATTGCGTGTAATTTTTTAATCTGCCAGCCCAATTATTTATGTTTACAAAAGGAGATTGGGTGTGAATCAAGATCATTTATTCTCAAGAATTCAGCATATATGAATATTTAAGCTCACCCCAAAAGCTTGAGAATCACCTTTTATTTTCTGATTCACCGCATAATTTGATTGTAATCAATCGCAATTTTAAAATAATACTTATTGAATGAGTTCAATATGCTCTTATAAAGAATAGTGTTATCGCAACTGGTACGTAATTATTTATTGCAATGTTAGGGACATGTATGTATCATCATTGATCCATATATAGATGCTTCAACTATTCATTTCCGTATTGTTGAAAAGATTATACAAACGAACAGGAAGTATACATTAACTTCATGTCAACTAAATATGTCCATGAGTCTTGAATAAAGTATGGAAAAAAAAAAATGTTAGCTGTAATAGAAGACACTGTTCGTGTGGTACACAATAAAGGTGCATGGAAATACTATCACAAATATCATATCATCTGTTTCGATAATGATCACTTTCTTTTATGACTTGCCTACACTTAAACTTTTCCGTGATGTTGAAATTTAGAGTAAAGAGGAGATACCTACTCGTTTATAATTCAAACTTCATCGAAGAAAGTACTAACTTGTATTCTTTTTTACTGAAATTGACTTTTCCAATGAATCTACTTTTCAAAGGAATACTTGCTTGAACGTAATGAAAGAATACAAGGCCTTGAGTATGCATATAAGCCTAGTGAGTTACTCCTCTTATCACCAATTGGTTTTAGGATGGAACCTCATTTGGACTTATATGTGCTCAGTTTACGTAGGCCCAATTATATAAAA
>JANQAP020000591.1:1359900-1376335 GCA_026874005.2 Erythroxylum coriaceum | reverse complement strand
GCGTAGATCCCATATCGGTTGGAGAGGAGAACGAAGCATGCCTTATAAGGATGTGGAAACCTCTCCCTTGCAGACGCATTTTTCATGCCCCAATGCACCGGATCCCATCAGAACTCCGAAGTTAAATGTGTTAGGGCAAGAGTAGTACTAGGATGGGTGACCTCTTGGGAAGTCCTGAGGGAGTAATGCCCTAAAGAGGCTTACACGTTGAAAAAACAAAACCGTGAGGGTGCGAGGCCCGAGAGGCCGAGGCCCAAAGCGGACAATATCTGCAAGTGGGTGGTCTGGGTTGTTACAGGGGAGGTGCTTTTTGAGTTAGTGCCTAACATAAAGTTAGATGAACGTGGCGATATGTTGAGAGCAGAAATCCCTCTCTCTTACAACCAGAATCCTACAACATAAAACAAAACCTAGAGACCTACAAGAAGAAGGTTCGGGTCTGTAAATTATAATGAACTTATGAAGCTCTCAAGGATAAATTTGGAGATGTCAACTTAGACTAATTTTATGCAAGAATAGTCTAAGGTGATAGAAGGATCAATATGTGAGTTAAACAACTCAGATAAGTCTAAAGCTGCACATATTCTTTAACTGGATTCTATGGTGATCTAGGATGGAGTATAAAGTGAATCACTTGCCCCAGTAAATGAGGATATAGGAATGGAAATGACTATCTAAGAGGAAGGAGAAAGAAAGTAATAGGAATTAGATTTATAAAAGGTTTAGGATCTAAATGACTTAATCACTAGTAAGGGAAAAGGATTCATAAAGGTAGGTTCATCTTTAAGGAAAAGGTCCACTGAGTGGCAGGGGAGGGCTAGACCCCTAGAGGACTAATCCCATGTTTTAGTTCTATGTATTTTTTGATTTAGAATATTAGAGGGATGAAATATCCTTTGGAAAAATAGGTTATCAAGGATATAGTTTTAGAGAAAAAGCCTATGATGCTAGGGTTTTTAAAAACAAAAATAAACGAGAATTAAATGAAGGATAGTTTCAACTTTTAAGGAGCACAATGGGGATTGTCTCTAACCATTTACAACACTACAATGGGAGGATGGTGATAGTATACAATATATATTTTATATAGGTCTCTAATATTTCATCTTACTTTCCACTTGATATGGTCCTCCTATCTCATTAATATTTCACTCATTTATGCTATTAATTTATAATTTCAGATAATAAAATTATGGGAGGAGTTAAAAGTGATTTAAAAAGACATGATCAATACTTGAATCTTAGTAAGGGACTAAAATTGTATTATGAATCCCTCGGAAGCAGAAGGAGCTAGAGTTAATTTTGGGAGACTTGGAAGTGAATTATACCAGGTTGTAAACCAATTGAAGGTATCAGATTTGAGGTAAGTTGGAGACTTTTCATATGGAGCAACAAATAGTAAGGAAGTTGGCTCATTAGGAAAAAAATTAGATAAGGTACTTGTCAAAATTCAATGGATATGTTTCTTCCTAGATTCTTATGCAAGTTTTGGCAAGCACTTGTGTTCACTAATAGAAGTCCTTAATTTCAATTCTTACAAGTTTTAGAGCTCTACTTAGATTCTTCAACTACCTTCTAGCTAGGGTGAGATTTGGAGAAGTGGTTAAAGCAAATTGAGAATCCATTATGATTAGATGTAAGAATTATCAATTGATGAGGAAGTTAAAACTAGGGATGAGATTTGGGTCACGACCTAGCCCCGCCCGCCTCGAGGACAATAGGCTAGGGTTGAGTTGATTGAGCCTCAGGTCCAAAAATCTCAATTTTGTCGAGCCTCAGGTTGAGCTCGAGGCCAACTTGAGGCCCAACAAAACTTATACCAAAATGACGTCGTTTTCTTTTAGAAGTAAAATGACATTAGTTTAAGGTAAGTTTTTTTTGTTTTTCATGGTTTAAAATGATGTCATTTTATTCTAGGTTAAAACTTAAAATTTTCCTCTACCTTCTCCTCTGTCGTCTTCCTTCCTTGGACCTTCACTCTCTTTTTTCTCTCTCAGACCAGGCATCAGTTCATTACTGCTACCCCTTCATCATGCCGTCTCCTTGCACTCCCTCCAGTTGCCTCTTCACACTCTCTTTAGTATCCTTTCATTGTGCCACGTCACCTGCTACTATGTTTCCTTGCCACCGTCTTTTTTTGCTTCGTTGCCACCCACCCACTAAGGTAAAGTTCCTGAATGTTTTGAATGAAGATTGAATATGTGAAGTACTAGAGTTTTTGAGATTGTTGCCATTTGGGGCATGTCTTTACGAACTTACATGATTATATGCATGGGCGTGTATATGACCGTGTAAGTGATTGTGAGTTTTCAGAACTTAAATGATCATATACACTCCCTTGTATATGATCATGTAAATGATTGTGAGTTTTCAAAACTTATAAAGTCATATACATGCCCGTGAATATGACCGTGCAAGTATGAATAAGTGACATACATGATCACATACTCGTTCGTGTATGTGACTGTGTAAGTATGGGAAAAAAATTACAGTGACTTACATAGTCACATAAATGCCTGTGTATATGATCATGTAAGTTCATGAAAACACATACATGCCTGTGTATTGTGAGACATGATCTCAGAGACTTATACAGTCATATACACAAATGTGTAAGTGACCATATAAGTCATTGACAATTAATAAACTTTGAATCAATTATTATGATTTATGTTCTCCTATTCTCTCCCATGGTACATATATATATATATATATATATATATAAAAAACAGATAATTGATAATTCATAAATGTGGGAGAGAATAGGAGCACATAAATCGTAATCATAGATTCAAATTTTATCAATTGTTAGAAACTTACACGGTCACATGCATACCATGGGAGAGAATATATATATATATATTGTTTCAGATGAATAGGTTTATTCCTTCAATGGAGAGTTGCAATTTGGTACCGTAGATAGAAGTAGAAACTTCTAATCTTGTAACAATTGAAGATATTAGTCCAGGTTAACTGAAAAGTCAAGTTTGGAATCACTTTAATAAAACTAGATCAATGGATAGAGTAGAAAAAGGCAAATGTAAGCATTGTAAGAAGATGTGGGCCGGGAATTAAAAAGGTGAAATCTCTTATTTAAAGAGACATGTGGATTCATGTGGTAGAAAAAAGAATAGATTATGAGAGGGAAGAATGAAATGGCTATAACATCTTATGACAACAATGGATTATGATTTTATAGTAATTAGTGATGAATGTTCATTATCTATGGTTGATACTAAAAGATTTAGGATGTTTAGCAACTCACTACAACTAAACTTCAAGGTTCAAACTTAAAATAAATTGAAGAAGGATAATATTAAGATATATTAGGACAAGAAGAAAGAAAATTTAGAACATTGTTGAGTATTAAAAGACGGATTTCTATTACAACAAATATGCGGACAATCGATAACCAAAAGAAGGGTTATATGGTGGCGGCAACATATTATGTTGACAATGACTAAATTTTATGCAATAAACTTTTAAGGTAATTTATATTCTTTAATATTGTTATCATTTACTTTCTAATTATGTTATGATTGATGTTGGTCATATTTGTATATGATATGTTCATTTATGTGCCAGCACCACATACGAGCGAAAGGTTGGTGACCATATTGTATGTGGTTGAATTAATGTTATGAATGCTATTGTGAACTATGTAGGAGATAAAAGATATCTTATTTAACCTAAATTAATGTTATGAATATTTTATCAACGTTGGATTTAGTTTTGGTATAGTACGACATCAGTACTTGTCAATATCATGTATTGTTTCAATAATTTTTTAAAATTATAAAATAATATCTAAATTTTTAAAATTACAAAATGCAAACACTAGAAATATTTAAATAAAATCATTAATTAGAAAAGGGGGATATGTTATATGGTGTCCTTTTGGAGTTGATAAACCCATTTTGTTTTATTGTAGGTTACAAATTGTGAACCTTCTCAAGTCTTAACCCTACGTGTTTAAGGTTTCAACTTTTAAGGAAATTAACTGCACCCTTCTTCTCCTTCTTTTGGTTCACGGTTAACTATCGTTCTCCTCTCTCATTTTGAAACCAACTGTACCCTTCTTCTTCATCTTCTAGGTCATCATCATTCTCCTCTCTCATTTTGAACCTAACTACCACACTTGACTAGCGGCCATCTCACTATCGTGCCTCATTCCTAATGCCTTTCTTTTGTTTCTTTGAATCTGAGCTACTTATAGTTCCAATTTTCTAAAGGGAGTTTCTGATTTATATTTTATTTATTGATTTTGTGATTCTTACAATCTCATAAGCTCTCCTAAACTTGCCCTTTTATGTTTTTATTTCTTATGAAGGGTTTACTAAGACAATGCTATTAATAAGTGAGTGATCATTAATTGCTTGTATGTGTGATGAAAAAGAAACCTGGGAATGTCAGAAGTATAGACTTGAATCATCCTGGTAAGAGCTTCAATAGTTAAGGTAAATAGATAAGGAGAGAGTAGGTCCCTTTATCTAATTCCTTTAGCCTCCTTAAACATTGTTGAAGGAGAGCCATTAATTAGGAAGAAAAAGGATGTAATTGAGTAGCAAGCATAAATCCAATCCACAAATAGCTTAGGAAATCCAAACAACCATAAACATTTATATAGAAATGTCCAATTGAGAGTGTGAAAGGCTTTGAAAGAATCTATCTTCACTATATAACTCTTTATTGACCTAGAATTATAAACCTTTGATAGCTTCCGCACTATAAGAGTGTTATCACTCATAATTTTTCCATATATGAATGTTCTTAAGAGTGATTAATATGAGAGCTTTCTTGAACCTGCTTGCTAACACCTTGGAGATAATCTTATAAACTATGTTACAATAAGAGATAAGGTGAAATTCATTCATTATTCTTGGGTTTTTTACTTTGGGAATCAAACATATGCGAGCTTTTTTTTAGTTTTCTAAGCATTCTCCTACTAAAATGGAATTCATGCACTGTTTCCACCACTATTTTCCTTATGGATTAAAAAACAAGGATTAATCCCATATAAACTAGGAGAATTAAAGGGGTTTAAGCTAGCATTATGAGTACCTACATACCGACCAATACCTAAAAAATCGATTTAGTAATAGGACTAAATTGAAATTTTCCTAAATTTTCATTCTCCTTTATTATGTTTATGCCTGCCGACTGCCATCCCTCTCCTAGTCCTTGCGTGTTGCCAACTCCAACCTCTAGCCATCTTGCCATCCTGTCGTCCCTCACCTTTGCTCCGAATCTCTAAATGTCTTATCTCCAACTTAATCAAATCACTCAATATATATTCAATAAATACTAATCAATTCTAAAATATTTTTATTTTCAAAATATTTTAACCTAATTTTTTAAAATATGAATTAGAATAAATTGAATTAAATTATATTAGTCATAATTCTTATTAATAATTAATATTACATAATTAAATAATGTATATTATTTAATAATAAAGTCGTATTAATACAAAAAAAACTAAAAAAACAAAAGCAATAAAATTTAATTGAACAAATAAATTTGAAAAAATATAACTAAACAATAAAAATAGGAATATAACCAAACAAACCTTAGAAAGAAGTGGATACCTTGGATGCACCAATATTTCTTTCATTTTGATAAAACTTAAATTTAGCTAAATAATATGTTTAAATTCATTGGGATATATTTAAGGGAGGCTAGAACATCCATAACTCCACGTGCCTCATCTTATCCCAAATTCACTTTAGTCAACTGTTGCCCATGTAGTTGGCACCACTAAAGGACATAATCTTGTAGCAATAACCTTCTGTCCCTAATCCCTAAGCGAAGCCATGATCTAGCATACATATTATATACGTCGAAAGTTGAAAACTTGTAGGTGCTTGCTGCGGATCAGATTGTCCCTTTCAGTTCTAATAGATAAACTTGTAAATTGTGGTAGTTCTTAAAAGTTTTTGGATCCTAGTCAAATTCTCCACACATGTTCAAGAAGGCCCAAAGGATCTATGTGGGTGAGACGTTAAGAACAGCCCACGGTAAGTGTTCAGCTTGAGAACAATCAGAACACTGCACGGACCAAAGAGTCCGACATATACGTTGTTATTATGTACTGCCAACCTAAACAATGTTCCTCAAGGATGGCATTAAATGCCACGCGCAGTTCCTGAAATCCGGGCTTGTGCCACCAATCTTCACCTCTAATCAACTAATTCATTTGTACGCAAGTCATTGTTTGATTCGTGAGGCTCAAAAACTGTTCGACGAAATGCCTGAACGAAATGTCTTCTCTTGGAACATTATAATTTCCGCGTACGTAAAGTCTAATCATTTACCGCAAGCGAGAGCTTTGTTTGACTCTGCTTCTGTTAGAGATTTGGTCACATATAATACCATCTTATCTGGCTATGCTAATGCTGAAGGGTACGAGAGCTGCGCGATTGAATTGTTCCTTGGAATGCAGAGAAAGCGTGGAGAGATGGGAATTGATGAAGTTACTCTCACGACGATTGTTAACTTGTTTGCAAAGTTAGGTTCTTTGACTGGCGGGAGGCAGTTGCATTCGTATATGATCAAGACGGGTAATGATAGAAGTGGGTTTGTTGTGAGTTCTTTGATTGATATGTACTCGAAATGTGGGTGCTTCGGAGATGCTAGTCTTGTGTTTAAGGGTTGTGAAGGGCCTGTTGATTTGGTCTCAAAGAATGCTATGATGGCTGCTTGCTGTAAAGTAGGTGAAGTGGATTTGGCTTTGAGACTGTTTTGGAGAGCAAATGAACCGAACGATACGGTTTCATGGAATACTATGATTTCGGGTCTTGTTCAAAATAGTTACGAGGAGAAGGCAATGGAGTTGTTTATTCGAATGTGGAAGAACCGTGTCAAATTTAATGAGCATACTTTTGCTAGCATTTTGGGTGCTTGCTGTGGTTTAAGGAACTTGAAGCTTGGAAAAGAAGTTCATGCATGGGTTTTGAAGAATGACTTGATTTCGAATGCGTTCATAAATAGTGGTATTGTTGATCTATATTGCAAATGTGGAAATATGAAGTATGCAGAATCCGCGTGTTCAATAAGTGGTTTTGAAAACCCCTTTTCCATCACTTCGATGATCGTAGGTTACTCAATACAAGGAAATATGATACAAGCTCGTAGACTTTTTAATTCACTAGCAGAGAAGAATCATGTTGTGTGGACAGCTTTATTTTCTGGTTATGTCAAATCACAGCAAAGCGAAGTTGTTTTTGACCTACTGAAAGAGTTTAGGGAGAAGGAAGCAACGACTCCTGATGTTCTAATCCTTGTCAGCGTACTTAATGCATGTGCTTCACAATCTGCTCTAAATACTGGAAAGCAAATTCATGGTTATCTATTCAGAATGGGGTTTGAAATGGATGAGAAGATGATCAGTGCTTTGATTGATATGTATTCCAAGTGTGGGAGTATAGCATATGCAGAAAATATTTTCCGGAGAGCAGTTAAGAGAGATTCAGTTACTTACAATGTAATGATCGCTAGCTACGCTCACCATGGACAAGATGTTCATGCTATGCATCTGTTTCGTGAAATGCTGGAGAAAGGAGTCAGACCTGATTCAGTTACCCTAATTGCACTTTTATCTGCCTGTCGTCACGCTGGATTTCTAGACATGGGAGAAAAATTATTTTATTCCATGAAAGAAGGTTATAACATATCACCTGAGATTGAACACTATGGATGTATGGTTGATCTTTATGGGAGGGCTATGCAACTAGAAAAGGCAGTAGAGCTTTTTAAACAAATTCCTGAATCACAGCAGGATGTTGTCCTCCTGGGGGCATTTTTGAACGCTTGTAGGCTAAATAGGAATGTAGAATTAGCAAGAGAGGTAGAGGAGAGAATACTAAAGACTGAAAGAGATAAAGGAGCTCGTTTTGTGCAATTGGCCAATGCTTATGCGGCAGAAGGCAACTGGGATGAGATGGGACGGATAAGGAAGCTGATGAAAGGAAACGAGGCTAAGAAGTTTGCTGGTTGCAGCTGGTTATATTTGGATCATAGGGTCCATATATTTACCTCTGGTGATACAAGTCACTTCCAGGCAAAGACTATATATTCAGTTTTAGCATCCCTAACTGGAGAACTACGTCACATAGGTGGAGGACCCTGCGTAGAAGATAATAGTCATGGAATATTGCTTGACAAAACATGAACAGATGCGGGAGATACAAGACGAAAGGAAAAGCCAAATTCAGTCAGGAGGTGAATTGTTTGTGACATGTTCGATTTCCAGCATCTGCATGCAGGAGTAAGACGAAATGTTACATGAGTCGACTTCAGAATCTTTTGTCCACATGTCCACCACTAAAGTAAGCAGTTTCTATAAAAGTTCTGATTTTCAGTTCTGTTGCCTTTCTTGTGTTTGCATGCTTACTCAAAGACTATGTCATCGTGAAGCAGCACTGCCACGCTAGCAAGAAACGGAATTATAATTATAAAGCTTCCTGCATGAGATGCTTACTACAGTGGCCGCATTTTGTCCGAATTGGTGCTACCCAACTTTCCTAACAGAAGTGTACTTGGGATAGTTTAGATGTTACCTAGTAACAAGATTCAATCATTGAAGAGCGTTAGCTTTTGATTCCGTAGAAGGCAAATCGAGGTCCTTTAAGGCTAGACATGGTAGTTCGCCTATGCCCACAAGTAAGCACTTGTTCCTTGTAACCTCACTGAGTTACAAAACAAAACATGAGGGCTATCAAGTGTTAAATTAAACCATTTATTTCTATAAGATTTCCTTTAGACCCTGTATGGCGATCTTACCAGACAATAAGGCTCGAGCACTCAATCTTTTAAATTGACTACACAGATGACAGTTCCAATTAGTTCAACAATGTAGAAGTTAATGAGAAACGCGTAGAGAAAAAGCCTAAGACTGCAGTGTCAACTAAAAAAGTCCGAAGCTTCTCATAACAATAGATAAAAAGAAACAAGCGCGTGAATGAACTTTATAAAGGCAAATACCTAGAGTTTCAAAATAAAGGCTAGCCCATGAAAAAGAAAAAGAGGGAAAATTAAAAAGAAAAAGAGGGAAAATTTCAAATTAGTCTCTCTGATTATATTTGTCGAATAAAAAGATTTATTCTCTTAATAATGGTTAAGGAGCTTCCCTTTTTTTTTTCCAAATAATGTCTGAATGAAGTTATTATAAGATGAAATTGCTTCTAATCTTTGTTTAGTGTTATAATTGATATTACTAATTTACTCTGTCCCTCTCAATTGAGTTTGAACAACTTGACTTCTTCTCTCTTGCTTAATTTTATCTAACTTTTTTTTCTGTGTTGGTTTATCAGAAACAACCTCTCTATTAAGTAAAGATAAGGTCGGGTACCATCGGACCACTCCAAACCTCGTTCCTCAACGGGACTTTAATTGGGTATTGATGATAATGATTTTTTTGTGTTATTTTGTTCCTCTTATTCTTTCCATAAGTCCATACTTTCTATATTTCAATTCTTATTGAGCTGCCTACCAAACTACTTTTTTTCTTCGTTCCTTCACAAATTTAGACCTTTTGTATTTCATCTCTTATTGAGCACCCTACTTAACTAACTTTTTCCCCCATTCCTTCCACAAGTCCAAACTTCCTATATTTCTTCTCTTATTGAGCACCCTACCAGACGACTTAGTCAACGCACGCTAAATTAAGAGCAACTTAAGGTCAATATGCAACATTATAGAGTTGGTTATGGGTGTTTGAAGTTAATTTCATTGACTGTGGCGATACTCAATGATAGTGAAGGTTGTTTATGCTTTGTTACTCAGTTGTTCATTTGTATTAATGAATGGTTTAATTTCCTTAAAGTTCGTTATAGATGAATTTGTTGTGTATTATGGTTTGTTATAATTAACTTTCTTAGAGCTAGTTATATCTGTGTTTGTTGTGTTTATTGGTTTACTATGTTGTTTTTCATTTACCATGTTTCTACAGCTAATAGATATTCCTATTATCCTTGAAATTCACCTAAAGATGTTGAAGACACATAAACACGTATGTGAATTTCTCAATGATCATGTCACATAAAGGTTTGTTAAGGCAATTAGAGGTACATATCCATAAATATATAGATATGGTCACCAAAACTAAGATTGACATTCCAACTTGAACATGATTTATAAATGTTTATTTAATAACGAATATTTATTATGAAGGCGGTTGAATTCAAATTATGTTTTCATTTCAATTGGAGGTATCCCATTACAACCATTAAACCAAACATCTGAGGAATGTGATAAGAGTTATTATGTGTATTGCTATTGTTATTTTGGAAGGGAAGCATATATCGTGAATAAGAAGGTTGAATATATGGTAGTTAGGTGATTACTTTCCTAATCGTTAGAACCATAAGTTATGCAAATTTTTTGTAAGATGTTGATAGTCAATTTGAAATTGATGTCAACTCCTACACAATAAAGTACCTAGATATCTCTGAACTAATTGATCCATTCAATAATGCATGCATAAGAGATTTGATGGCTTGCTTATGAATAACAACTCAAGTAGACATCTTATATTGAGGATATTCTATATCACCTATATGTATACATCTTGAGTCAAGGATACATTATATTGCATATGGGCAAAGAAGCATACCTCGAGCAAGAATATCATTATAGTAAAGTGTAAGTGTAAGTTTAAATACTAATTATCTTTGAATGATTTGTCAATTTTGGGTTTTTGACATTAAAGTATACATAAGTGTACTAAATTCATTTGTAGTCTAAACATGTAAAACCATAAATTTTAAATTTATGTACAATTGTATTTGGCAATCAATGATGCGTGTTAGGAAAATTGAGATATCTCATCCACGATAAATTAAAGATTATTTATATTCTCTTAATATACTACAGTTGTTTAAAGAATGGAGTGGTGATTTAGTGGAGATTGGGCAACTTAACATGTTTTAATGAAGCATTTTATAGATATAATATAATGAAGGAGTTTTCATTCCAATTTTGAGGAACAAAACAACAAAATTTATGCCATATACAATGTTGAAGGATGCCCATGATGTTGTAGCTTCTAGTCTGAAAAGGAGCCACGATTTTTTGTGTTTTAAAATGTGAGAAGGAGCACATGCACATGCACATTGCACAAGCATATCTGTCATTTAAGGCATATGTGATATCTAAGTTGGGAGGTTGAGTTATTAGGAACATGCTAAAGGTAAGGCCAAAAAATGACAACTCACAACATTAAAGGTATCTTTGAAATTGGTTATGGGATGCACTTAAACTTAAAAGCAAGCTTGAATTTAAAAATAATAATACATGAATTTAATTAATATGAACTTAAAGGATTCTTACAAATTAATTCCTTAGATTGGCAGTCAAATTATGTGAAGTGATATAGGTTTTAGGGCTATATAGACGTGTAGTGAAGATTGTTGGTTTGCAAACTATTAGTGTGGTACGTCTGTTGTGTGAATGGTTATATGGTTACTTTCTAATTGGTGCTCATTTTGACATTATATTAAATGTCAAAGCATTTGATGTTGATAATCAAATGCTTTCTATTGTTTATGCCAATTCAATTTTAAGAGATATTTGGTGAAGAGTTCTATTCATATTGTTATAGACACTTCAAGGAGAATTATAGGGTAAGGGTATCTAAACAACTTGTGGGTAATAGGAAAGCTAAAGTGATAGCAATTGGATTCCTTAATGCCATCATTATCCTAGGTTAGAAGGGGACTATAACAACGTTACGCTAAATCTATAGGCATTTAGGTCAGATTTGGCTAACTAGGTAATGAAGGCAAGGATGGAGTAATGGATCATGTCCAATTTCCTTATATGAATTGGAGTTAAGTAGAATCTAGTATGGTTGAGTCTTCTAATGGATGAATAAGGGAAAATGTCACTATAACATTTTCCAGTTGATTATGAGCATCACGATAAACTAGCTTCAAATATGTTTAGGGTAAAGAATAATATTAGTAAGTCGAGCAATAGTGTGGAAAAATATTGAGGAAAAATTATTGGACAACATATGTAAGGTGAAGGATTGGTGGTGTCAGTCGGTATAGCCAACGTGACACTAGGAATGCACTTGTTTAGTATACCCAAGAGCGATGCAACTAGTCATAATTATGTCCAGGACGTAAGGCTACTCCCTTGTGGAGTGAGGTAATTAACCTACACATAGAAGTATAACTTCTTCTAAAACCTCTTTACTTCTGGTTTATTTGCAAAGTTGATCATTCTATGGACTCTACCTAACACCTATCTCATTGAAAATATCCACATATTTAAACTTTTACTAATTCTGAAGTACCACCTTCAAGCTAAGTTTAGGATGCCATAAGTGATAAACTAGTCTAGGTAAATGAGAAAGTGGTGTCAAGGATGTGAGGCTATTACCTATTGGATTGAGGTAACTTCTGTAAAAACAACAGTATAACTTTCTTTTGAAATTCCCTTACTTCAATAGTTTTAAAGAAAATCATTCTAGAACCTCTTCCAACACTTATATCACCACAAATACCCACTAATTTAGATCCAAGAAAATTCCTAAACAAGTTGTAAGAATTGAGTCTACAATGTCAAAAGTGATGCAACATGTCTATATAAGTAAGACAATTATGATAGGAACATAAGGTTACTGCCCTATTGGAGTGAGGCAACTCACCTCCATAAAAGAGTATGACCTCTTCTCAGACCTCGATATTTCTGAAGTAGTTATAAAATTAATCATTCTAAGGTCTCTTCCGACACCTATCTTACTATAAATGCACATTAATTTGGAAATAAATTATAACATATTACAAGAATTAAGTTTAGGGTAAAATAAATAAACCTCATTTGTAGTTTAAGAAACATTAGAAAAAACCTTTAATCATTAAAATTCTCAAAGGAAAACTCCTAGTTTTTAATTTTCTAAAAAAAGCTCCTCTCTTAAACTTCAGCTTAAAAAAATGATGAAACACATGTAGTATGAACATTATATGTGGACAAATCAAATGTCAATGATATGATAACTCAATTCATCTCTATGATAACTCAATTAATCTCTTAAACCCGATTCAAATTAATTAAATTTAAATTAACAAATTAAGATAATTATAATAAATTATTAGTTTAGATTGAGTTTAATTATTTTGATCCAAGTTTAAAAGCTGAATTGGGTCGTCATATAAGCAATATTTGATTATTTCACGTGTGATGTTCATGTTGTATATATTTCATCGTTATTTTTTTTAACCAAAGTCTAAGAAAAGGGATTTTTATGAAAATTAAAAAACACAAGGAGTTTTTACAAGAATTTTTAAGATTAAAATGTCTTTTTAAAGTTTCTTCAACCACAAGGGAGCTCTTTGTTTTTTATCCTTAATTTTGTAACAGCTATAAATAACACAACTAATCTAAGTAAGTGAAGCACCTATGTTAAATGATGTGAATTAGTTACCCTTATAGAGTAAGGGAGCTCACCTTTTCACATAAATATATCCTCTTCTAAAACCTACCTATTTTTGGACCAATTACAAGGCTAATTATTGTAATGCCTTTTTAACATATGTTTCACCATAAATACCTTTTAATTTAGATCTAAACAAATTCTTAAACAAGTTGTAAGAACTAAGTCTAGGATTATTAGTAGTGATTCAACTGGTATGGGTAAGTGAGGCAACTACACTTAGGACGTAAGGTAGTTACTGTTAGACACCTAAACTTCGAAGCACTTCTCAACGACCTTCATAATGCGCCTTAGGAGGGAGGTTAGCTGGATTATACGTATGAGAAAGGCATGCGAAAGTACTAAGGTAAACATGGGTGAGTGGGATTAGACTTGGTGCGAATTTCAGTAGAGTCTTGGACCTTGTGGAGATTGACTCAACCCAGGCTAAGGATATGATGGACTAAGGACTTGGCCCATGCTTGGATGAGTGGACCACGACAAGCGGACTTGTTATGGGAAGCATTGGATCAGGCTAATGTGCTATGTAGGCTTTAACAAGATCACACTGCATCATCAACGGATAGAGATCATGGGGAGATCTTAGATTATATGGCGACAACTAAGAGTTAGAGTTGCAGTAATACTTAACATCTGAAGATAGTGGAGATCTTCGAGGATAAGGATGCTAATTTCCTATTTGAATGTAAACTCTATCTTTCTGTTATCTTGTAGATTCTATCTTATTAGTTAGAGTCCTATTTAGATGAGGGTGTCATCCAATTGGTCAACGTGATGTAATCTGATAAAGATAGACGTGATCTTAACACGATCTTAGGCAGTTCAATTAAAGTGGGATTCTGAATGTAACTTGACTTCCAAGTTAGAATGCCTATATATAGCTCAATCGAGATTTGTTCTTGGGATAAGTCAGAGTGAGCATTCCTTGTATTCTTTTGAGGGAAAGTAATATAAAGGTTGGGTTTACCGTATATCTCTTGTTTTCTGGTTGCCTTTATTTTCTTATTACTTTCATAGCATTGTTTCTTCGAGAAACACTTAGAGGGTCGTTGAAGGTTGAAGTCTTGCTTAAGTGGACCTAAGTAAGGCTGCCGTGCAAAAGGTGTTGGCAATCAACTTCGGTGAAAGTTTGAGTCCCAAGGTGACCTTTGTATCAGTTACCTTGGTGGAGGGATGTAACTCTTATAACACAGAAGCATAACCTTTTTTAAAATATCTCTACTTCAACTTCTCAATAGCTTTTTCACTTTGTATTTAATAACTATATAACTACTTCGAATAATCTTACTTGATTAGGAATATAATAGTATTTTTATTAACTATCACATAGTAAGGTTTCTAGTGGATTCAAAGTTTAGTGTCAAACTAAATATTTGGAAATTGAAATTAAGTCTTCAAAAATAAACATTGACATGTTCACACACGTATACCCAACCTCTCACTTAATAACATACAATTACGTAAAAAATCATTTAATAAAATTTGTTGGTATAAATTTACAAGATAACACCTATTTAAGTCTTATGTCATATAAGAAAAAATACATTGAAATATATCGTAAATTTACATCCAGCCATGTTGTCATGATGCTATAATCTTAAAATTATTGTTTAATTACATATTACTTAATTTAAGTAATTATAAGAATGTTTGACAAAACACTATATGGTGTTAGGTCTCTTTAAGTAGTCCTATTTTTTATAACAAAAAATTGATCTTCATATTTTGACGATCTCTCAACATGTTGACCACGTATACCATAAAAAATTCATCACCATCAATCTGTAAAAAATTATGTGTTAGACCATATTTGAAATTTTCATTATTGCATCAAGAAATACTATGTATATAGGTGAAAATCTTATGATACATGCCTTCATATCCTAATTAGACAAGGTTCGACCATCCCAACACTCCATGTACGTAAGTAAAAATAGTCCATAATCATAGCTATCTGACAAAATAGAATAACAAGCACTGGTCAATGCTAATTTTTGGAATATAATGTGACTTAAAGAAATATCTTACATGTTTGTTTATTGTGAAACATTTTCTAAAGCTATCGTTAATGTTTGAACACTAAATTTTCTTCCATCTACATTCCAAGGCCACATCGAATTAAATAATTTTATCTACTATTCCATTCATATTTGAAACAATTGGAAGTCAAATTAAGGATGTTGGTTGCTCAAAGGAGAATTGAATATTTAGACAAAATTAAGTATTGACCCAATTATAAACAAAAAATTACCATAAACTCTTCAAGTACTGTATGCTTTATCCTTTGCCTACCTTTTATAGTATTAATTATATGTATTTTATTTCCTTCAAATTGAAGAAATAAAGATCCCAATGCCCTTTAAACAAGAAAGGTAAGAATATTTACCACAAAATAATCTTATATTAAATTTTCATACATCTAAAGTATCCTTAAATAATAGCATACCCAAAAGTTACAAAAAGAAATCTATACCGAAACTCATGTCAATATATTAGGTCTCACATCCTCAAAAAGAAAATAACTTTCATCTTTGTTGGATCCTAATTATATTGACCCCATCTAACATCTTCATCTCCTCCTTCAACTTGAACAACAAACCCCCCACCCAAAGTTGCGAATACCGTACCGGACTCGATACCGGATTGAGTTCTAGTATGGTATTGTATTGGTACCGGTCAATATCGGGTACCGTTTCGGGTAATTTTTTATATTTATGAAATAGTCCCTGAAATTTTTAAAATTTGCAAAATAGTCCACTGATATATTGTACAGTTTATAATGTATACTTTACAAGTTTACATCAACCCTGTTTCCAAAAAACATACTAATAAATAATAATCACAATTAATAATTTAATATGAAATGATAATAATTTTTAAATATTTCACATATAATAATAACCACAATTTATATGAAAAAACAATCATCATAATACAAATATAAAAATAAGAATAATACAAAGTATTTAAAATATTACAATAATACAATTTCAAAAT
>JANQAP020000591.1:1322590-1333557 GCA_026874005.2 Erythroxylum coriaceum | reverse complement strand
CAGCTTCCATCTACAAATGTAAGCTTAGCTTTTTGGTTATGTTGTTCTTGCTTGCACTAGCTCTTGTATACGTTAAACTTGATAGGTTTTTTGTGGTCATACACTGCTGTTGCATTTTCTACATCCAACTGTTTGCTGTTTATCAGGGAGCTGGGCGATTGTATGTGGACTATTTGCGCCCATTCCTGCTGAGGCATCAAGCTAGGCTTGATCAAGTCATGGGTTTTCTATATGGTGAAATGGTGAGAATTGGATCTTGCACTATTTTGTATGGTTTATGCAATGAAGTGTCCAGTCTTGGTTTTCCACTCCCATTTGTTAAAATCACGTTACTCAACTGCCAAAAGGAGATGACTTCCAAGTTTTCCATGTAAACTATCTCCTTGCAAGAGAAACTTTATTTGGCATGTGGTGCAGGTTTGATGATCCTTGTCATCCTAGGGATACTCAACATGCCTCAAGAAATTTACATTCTTAAGAAATTATTACACTAAAAGACTCGTAATAACAAATTATGTGATGGTTGATTGGTTTGCAGAATAAAATTGTATCTGCTCATCTAGCAGAACTCCAGTTTGTGAAGGCACTTTTCCTGAAGATTCTATCATCAGGTACGTACTTGGATTATCCTGTTTCTCTCTATAGATTGATTACCTCGGATTAGCAAACAGAAAGAAATATTGGTATTCATGCATTTGCCTGTAATTTTTATCTGGTTTGTTCACCAAGTCGTTTGGCACTTATGAATTGCACTATGTTTGTAACTCATTTATGTCTTTTACTATTTTAATTTTTCTTGGCTTTCTTTTCCGTTGCATGAAAATCAAATAGTTCGGAATTCTCTTCTCCCATGGCAAGGAAAGGGAAGGAGAGGCATGGCAGGCGCAGCAACAAATAATCAGGATTCACAAACAGATGATGAAGATTAGATCTTCTTCCAAGCATTCGTCGCTGGAAATACTAACTTGCGAGGATTTCTAACAATCTTAGTTTAGGTAGCATTATTCTTATGCTCCATAGGCCTAAGATAACGAGTATATACTTGTATAGAAAGCATGAAGTTGGTCTTATTAAGAAAAGTTGGGTTTAACCCCTTGTTTTACATAGATTTTATGGGTAATTATAAAAAAATTTTCAAATTTCACTCAATTTTATATATTAGTTTGAATTTTAGAAATTGAAGTTAAAATACTGCAATTTTTAACAAAAATAGTTTGACTTTAAGGTTTTTTGTTAATACGGATAATATGGCAAGTCACGTCCAATTAGTATTTTGTCATATGAGTATTACATATTGTAATTGTATCACGTATAAATTTTATTATTAAATAAATCAATAATATAAAAAATTTTAAAATAATTATGCACTTATTTATATGTTCTATTTTATAATTATTTTAAGTTTTCGATATTTTTAATTTATTAAATAACACAATTTGTATGTGATATTGATATGAATGAGAGTTTTATTAAGAGTCTATTAGAGGAGTATGAGTATTTTATTAGAAGTTTATTGGCGGAGCATTTTATTTTTAGAAGAAATTTATTATTTCCCTATTATTTTTGCACAAATTTTTGTTATAATTATGTTAATAAAAACAGCTTGAATAGGGGTTTTTTTAGGAGTCATAATTTGGGTAGAGCTTTTATGTTTCTTTGCCTATATAAGATTATTATGTTATGCATTAAAGTAAAGGAAGAAGTTATCATAAAAATTAGATAATTAGGATTAGAGTAATTTAGCCCAATTTTGGCGGACCTTATCTTTGACAAGTGTTGTCAGTTTTTCGTCACCAAAAATAGATTTTGCAAGGAAGGGAATCATCGTAAATAAGAGAAAAGAGATTAACTTTTTTAAAAATCGTCTTTGGACTCGATCCCAAGCACGGGCACATAATAAACATAAATACAATGTATAGTTATCACATGGCAAAAATATTAATATGATATAACTCACTGTATCATTTATATTAAAATTAAAAGTTAAAATATTTTAGTATTATTTTTTAAAGTTCAAACTAGTATTATACAATTAAGTAAAAATTAAAATTTTTTACGGTTAATAGTAAATTTTATAATAAGAAATCCCGAGCCCAAAATTCTCAGTTCAGTAAAAACAAGCGAATCAGCCAAACAAAATGCACTAACCTTGTCATTTGTGTTTCTTAAGAGGCAAAATGAAAGAAATGAGAAGTACAAAGTACCCTTTTGTTATTTTTGGAGAATGGATAGAAAATTGCAGTTTAAGTTGAAGCCATTTGATCTTGCGACCAAAATGGCATCAAGCAAGAAAGCTAATTTTCAAACTAGCTGCCACTGATACGGAGTTATTAATCATATGTGACTTTCAACAGTTTGTTTCCAAATTACTACCACTTATAGTATTTCCACTTTGTGTTTTTTTGGTCACCTAATTCACCGGAATTTGTTGCTCCGATTACATCGGAATCTGACCTGCATCATACACCTGATTTTAGTGGGTGAGTTTCTCAACAAAAATTTCTGCATACGTTAGAGCTCGAGCTCGAGACCCCACTTGAGTTACTTACCACTCGGACCAACCCACTTGGTATGTCTTGGTCTTTTATTATTATCACATTTACTATTTAGTAATTATTGTAGTTAAGTCTCTAACCACGGAGAGAGCGAGTCTCTTAAAATTTTTTTGAGTCAACTCGTGTCCGTGTTCATCGAATTCATTTAACAATCTTTCTCTCCTCTGTAAAGAACTAAGCACCAAGCTCCAACCCCAAGTCAGCTTCCATTGATGCAAAGTGAAGACTTAACATGATTGGACGAAGAGACGGGCCGCTGATGCGACCCAGCAACAGTGGTGGCGCCGCCTACTCGCTCCGGAAATCGAAAATCGCCGCCGCTGTCTCCGTGGGAATACTGTTGGGGTGTGTATTCGCTTTTTTATATCCCCACGGAATTTTCGCTTTCAATCCTCAGTTCACCACTCGCCGTCTCTCCAAATTGGACTCTCAGGTACAAACTTTTCACGAAACTTTGATGTCTTTTGGGTTTTTTAAGTGATTTTGTTTTTCAACGCTCCGAGTGTAGTTTAAGCTCGTATCGTGTGCAGATTGGATACGACCTTTTGTCATCTTCCTTGTTGGGGTGGTAGTTTAACTCGTGATTGGACCTATGAACAAGTATTTGAACTTTATTTTTGAATCTGGTTGATTTTGCCAAAAAAAGGGATTTAATTATCACAATGACGACCCAAGTTGTTTCTAAAGGCTTAGCTCTCAATAGACGTGTTATGGTCTCATATTGGAAATGGACATTGGTACGGAAGCCATGATCTACATTTCATACATTAGATTGAACATCGTGATCGCAACTAAGATGTTAAGTTTTTATGGTTAACCCCAAAAGATTAGCTTGGCAATTTTTTTGAATGTATCATCGTTGAGATTCCATATTTTGATAGTTAACTAGGATAATCTCTATATTTAGGTCCAAAAACCCCAATTCTGTATGCTTTGTAAGACTCTTGATCGTTTTTCTGATTTCTATTCGTGGATGTTAATGCTCGTGTTAGGTTTTATCAGGTTCCTGTGAATCATCTGATAAAGTGAACTTGTTGAAATCGGAGATAGCTGCAGTTTCTAACAAAAATGCTGAGTTGAAAAAACGGGTTAAAGAACTGACTGAGAGGCTCAAACTAGCTGAACAGGGTAAAGATCTAGCGCAGAAACAAGTGATGGTAATGGGTGAAGCGCATAAAGCTGGACCATTTGGTACGGTTAAGAGCTTAAGGACAAATCCAACAGTCATCCCAGATGAATCTGTGAACCCAAGATTGGCAAAGATATTAGAAAAGGTTGCTATTAAGAGAGAAGTTATAGTTGCCTTAGCAAATTCAAATGTGAAAGAAATGGTAGAAGTTTGGTTTTCTAGCATCAAGCGAGTGGGTATACATAATTATATAGTTGTTGCTTTAGACGATGAGATTGCCCAGTTTTGTGAATCAAATAATGTTCCTGTGTACAAAAGAGACCCAGATGTGGGGATTGATTCAATTGGAAAGACAGGAGGAAACCATGTTGTTTCTGCATTGAAGTTCCGTATTTTGAGGGAATTCTTGGTACTGGGATATAGTGTTCTCCTCTCAGATGTTGACATAGTATATCTGCAGAACCCTTTTAATCATCTTTTCCGGGATTCAGACGTAGAGTCAATGAGTGATGGCCACAATAATATGACAGCTTATGGTTACAACGATGTGTTCAATGAACCTGCAATGGGTTGGGCTCAGTATGCTCATACAATGCGAATATGGGTTTACAACTCAGGATTTTTCTACATCAGGCCAACAATTCCTTCGATTGAGCTTTTGGATCGAGTGGCAACTCGGCTAAATAGTGGGGGTGGCTGGGATCAGGCTCTTTTTAATGAGGAACTCTTTTTCCCTTCACGTCCAGGATTTGATGGGCTCCATGCTGCCAAAAGAACTATGGATATATATCTCTTTATGAACAGTAAAGTCCTCTTCAAGACTGTAAGGAAAGATGCTAACCTAAGCAAGCTCATGCCAGTTATTGTTCATGTAAATTACCATCCTGATAAGCTCCCGCGAATGAAAGCAGTTGTGGAGTTCTATGTTAATGGGAAGAAAGATGCACTGGAGCCTTTTCCTGATGGATCAAACTGGTGAAATATCTGTTTATTGGGAAATAGTCTCCTCATTTTCTTTCCAATTTGATTTGAGCAGAATGCTTATATATAATGACGAACTCAAGCATATGGTAAAGCCAAAATAGACGATCCCTTCCGATACCATATTAGCTGTGCCTATTAATGGATTGTTTGCTCTTCAGTTTATGTTCCACTTTAATTTGTATCGTTACTCAGCTCTTTTGAAATGTTTCTGAAAAAAGCTTTCTTATTTTCTCGCATTTAGGCAACAAGGAGCCTGCTTTTTGTGCTTCCGTTAGCTGATTTATTTACAATTTATGTACACCTCTATTATCAACCTCAGCACTTTCTTCATAAAGCTTTCTTAACAGTTGGGATGTTTAATACTCAATCTGGCTCAACAAATGGGAGCTAAAATGGAAAGATAGCTATCCAGTACAAGCAGAAACAGCTATTAGAATTGGCAGAAAGATGCTATATTGGTGAACAAGTTCTATATTCGTAAAAAATAGTAGCATGAACACTGAAATTCTGCTTGTGGTTTTCCAAGTTATTGAGGAGGCCATTGGTAGGGAGCCTAATATGCTCTTTCTTGTCCTACTAGCCACTTTGTTTCGTTTTCCTTCACATATGTTGAGATATGTATTTGGATGAGAAATAGGAAAAGGATATTTGAATCATTCACAAAAAAAACTTTGCAATAGACCAGTGTGCATAAATACCTTGCTCAATTTGCAACTTTCACATAATCATGGTAATCTTGACATTTTGCAGCAGTATCGCAATTTACCACAATTACTACTGCAATGAATACTTTTGCCAGAATGCAGCTTTTTATGATATAAATAAACATTCAATCCGAACGAGGTTAGAAGAGAATCTTCCTTTTCCCTTTCATAAAAGAAGCCTCAACATTAGTTATGAGCGATTTGATGAGTTCGATTGACCCTTTATGAACAATAATGGGCATGCTTCCAAGTTCCAATGGATGTGCAAGAGAGAGAGATGGCATCTTCGATGGGCCACCCAGCCAATGGAACAAAAAATCAAATATCATTAGCCTGTTTATCAATGTTTAGCACTCTTTTCACTGTTTTCTAGGGGACGACTGCACAAGACTAGGAGCGGGGGGTTTCAAAATCCAAAATCGTCACCGTGTTGTCCCGTCTCCCATTAGGGATGTTAGAACTTGCTGTAAAGGTAGACTAAAGTAAATACGAAGAAGCCTGCCATCTGCTTGTGAGGAAAGCACCAAAAACAAACCAACAGAACATATCAAAAACATCATAAAGAAATCATTTGTGATAAAATAGAGTTGCATGACAAGGTTTTGATGTCAGAAAAGTTCATAGCAGTATGTGAATCCTTAACTTCACAATTCAACTCTTCAAAAAAACTAAATCAGGACGCACAATTAATAAGACAATCAAGGTGGCACTAGAATTTAAAGATTTAGCCTCTGAATTCAATTCAAGTTGGAAGAAACTACAGCGGAACACCTAGCCCATTTCAGTTTTGGTCACAATCACAACTTTTACAAGTTCAAGCTCGAAAGTTCAATAGTCCATATTAGTGGATCAGACAGATAAACATACCATAGAAAACGTTGCTCCATAATACGGATAAGCTGCTGGTATGAATCTTTCATATTCATTATGTCTATATGGTCGAACTGGAATCTATAGTTCAGATACAAAATAGTCAACGTATCAACAATTAGCAGCATTAGCATGCAAAACCAGTATTCTGAAAAGAGAATCAACCAATAGTCCAACATAATCATAGGCCCGGTTTATAGTGAGGGGTCAAAATCAGCCAGCACTGCCGTCATAACAGTTTTATTCAACTTTTTTGTCCTCTCATCAGAGTGAATCTAGATGCATTGTCTAAGTGTGAACAATGCTTGAGAAAACAACCAATGATTATATTTTTAGGGCTTCACACCATAGTAATCAAATTTTCCTATTCAGAAGTGAATTCCTCTTAAGTTAGAATTCAAAGATCCCGTTAAAGTAAATCCTAGTAATATGTTTTGCATATATTTATCGAGTTAATTTCAATACCAACCTATTCTAGCACATGACCTACAAATACATAAATCTCCTATGGAACTGTAGCTGTATTGCCAAAAAGTCATTATCAACAATGGCAGTGGGCACATGGCCTCTGTATACTTAATAACCATGAGAAGATAAATAACTAATAACTCAAGTTCTGTGAAAATTCACCTAGAATTTGAATCATGGTCAATGGAAAAAAAAAAGCTCAAAAGAGAAATTGAGTTTTCAAAAAGTGATTAGGAGCACTAAAGTTCAATACCTGCTTTGATAGGGACAAGCCAGTATATCCAAGTCTTTCGTACTCAATCTTAAACTGGAAGACCCCATAAACATCTGGAACCTTGAAAGTTGTAGAATAAATACCCTGCAGGAATATTTTGATATGGAACAAGAACTTCAAGAACTGGTTATACAGAAGTCACACACATTTGAAAACTTTAAAATAACTAAAGTACCTTCAGGTTAGTGGAGAGAGTTTTCAAAACATAGGGACTCATCATGTAAAACTGAACTTGAACATCATCTGCCACATACGGTTCCCAGCTTGTTCCAGACCACTCATAAATTTCAACAGAATATTCCTGAAACACTACCAAAATCCTTTTGTCAATCAATCACAATCTCTCGTCATTGGAACAGGAAACTGAAATAACAAAAAGATATGTTACCAATTCATCATTGATCCTGTACATTGCTGGTTCATCTGCTTCCCCAACTTTATTGTGCCTGACATTTACAGCCTGCAAGAAGTAAAATACTTAAACAGAATGAAATATGAAAGTTAATCAATGATGCCGCCACAAGTAGCCAACAATTAAGAGGATATACAGAGCATCGTAAGGAGGACTGCTGAGGAGATGCCTCACCTTAAGATGGCCCCTTTCATGAAAAACCCACTTACTGATTTCTGTCAAAAACTGCTCATTGCCAGACTTCTCATGCCTGTAATAGCAAAGAAAAAGCTTTTATTCAATCGTTATAAGCAGAAGTTAATATTCCAAGAATCTGAGGAACTTGCATGTGATAGTATGAAGGCTACTCCAGTAACAAAATCAAAACGTCCCACGACAATTTCATGCAGACTAGTTATTGATGATTACCATCCTTTACAGCTGCAGAATGCTCAAGGAATAATGCTCTTAACATTCAAATTTATTAACCATTATATTTTATAGTAAGCCTACCAAGAGCATAATATCATGGTGGATCACCCCACTTACATCCTGTCAGCGCATAGTGTCAAAATCCTATCTAGATTTCTTTCCAATGTAATGAGCTGCAGTATTTGTTCACCTAAGCAAATGATAACTAAGTAATGGAAGTCAAAGAAACTATTATCTCCGAAACTGGAAACAAAAAGATGCCTGCTCAACCGCTTATTAAATGCATAAAATTTACAAGAAGCCATCCAGAAGTTTCACATTTAGGCAGCTTACAAACTCCAAGTACATTCTTACAGACAATGGAAATATGAGACGAATTTTCACTTACTTTACAGAATTCCCTGCTTTCTGGACCTCACTTCTGAAGAATCTGCAAAGGAATTAAAGTACATCAGCAAGAAAGGAACACTCTAAAAAACCATTATTCACCCAGAAATTGTTCCCACATACCGATTGCTGAAAATGCTTAATGAACCAGAAATCAAAATACGGGCATTATTTCTTGCCTGCAAGCAAGATAAATTATGCCATCATCAGATAGCAGGGACATCCACACCAACCATCAGAAGGCATACAAGCAAAATATATATTATTGTAATCAGCTATTCTTATCTAAATTATGAACGAGGAACTTTTTTATTGAGTGAAACAGTTAAAATGCATGGCTGAGTTCTGAAAAGAAACAAATAACCCTGAAATTGTTCTTTGCCGAGTGTGTCAATAAATCTCAATGCTCAGAGTTTAGAGTTAGAATCATATTCTCTACCATCATTCACTCAAATCATATAACATTTGCTTGCATATATGTAGAAAAACAAATAAAGTATAAAATTCTCAAGAAAGCACAAAGCTTTACAGCTGTAATCTTTGGGGAAAACTTCTGAGAAAGAGTGGATCAACTGTACCTGCACAATTGACACTAATGAGATGGCAGATCCCATAATTGCTGGAGGGTGTAACAACTTGGACTTAGGATTTGCAGAATACGCAGAGGGAGAAGCTGAAAGAGCCCTAAACACCTACACAAACAGCTAAAAAATATTAAACCATAAATCAAAATCAAAACTTTGAAGATCAAATTAACCATTACACCATGTACACACTTACCAAGCCATTTGCAGGATTTACAGTATGAGCAATTCCCCGGAAAATCACTGGAGCCTGTGCAAGTCACATAACATCTATACATAAAACCTCGGACTTAAAAATAAAGTATTTACAAGTAACTAGTAATGATTTTCACTCACATTAATTTTATTGCTTCCCAAAATAACATCAGACGTTATAAACTCATCACTAACAATCAATGTATGGTCACCTTCCGTCCTCGACACCGCATAACTAATGTGATCAATAACCATAGCCGCAGGGTCCTATCATAACATCCATCCAACCAAAACTTTAAACACAATTGTAAACAGAAAGCACTTAACAGTAACAAGAATCAAACAAACCTCATCGAAATCAACACCACATTCGGTGGCAATCTCGCGAATAAAATCGGATGCATTACTATCGGCAGCGATAATCAAACCGTGACCAGAATCAACAAACCCTAAGATTCCAGAGAGATCAATTGCTCCTTCGAAACCTGAACCCAAAAAAAACACAGAAAATGCGACGTCATTGCTATTGAAGTTTGATTTTTTAATGAAATAAAAGAGAGAAAGTAACTGACGATCGACGGTAGGGCAGAAGAGGATCAAAGCGTCGTAGAGGTACTGGCCATAACGCTGAAGAGCAACGGAGGGATCGGCGGCGAGTTTGAAGTCCAGATGGTAGCCGCGCGAGCGAAGGTTGTTGAAGTAGAGGGAGTGCGATGACTTCAAAGCAGCATCGTCAAGCATCACCAAAACACGGCGGTCCGAAGGAGAGTAGGGAGCGAATGAGGCGCAGAGATGGGGAAGCAATTGGACAGTTGCGACCATGGAGATGACAAGAAGTGCCAGTCTCTGCACCATTTTGGTTATCGAGAGAGTTCGCAAAGTGTGAATGACGTACTTGACCGTGTGTAGACTGAAGAGTTTTGGTTTGGTTAAATTTGCTACTTTTTCTCCACGTTTTAAAAATCTACCATTTTGTCCCCAAGGATTTTACCATATTCTCGTACAACTACAAGCAATACTTTTCCAATTCATCAGCATACTAACGGTTATGGATGGCAATCGGCCGGGTCGGACTCGGCCCTGTCTAGCCCTATCACCATCATGGCGGGCTGCGGGTCCGCCCATGACCCATGAGGGTCGAGATTGGGTAGCCCGCAGCTCTGCTCACCGATGGGCCGACCGGCTCGGCCTAGCTCATATATATATTTTTAAATATAAAAGAGTACAAAACGACGTTGTTTTAAACAAAACGGCTCCATTTTTGTCCAAAATAGGCAGGCCGGGTCAGGTCGGCCTGCGACCCGCTCGGGTCGACCATGGTCGATCTATGGCCTGACCCAGGCGGACCATAATCGGCCCGTGACTCAGCCAACCCGAACCAAGCTGGTCTGAAATTACCATCCTTATTGACGGTTTGTTTCCATATGTTACTTTTTAATTTTTATTTTTAAATTTAGTAAAACTTCTTTTGTTTTAATTTATTTCAATTTTTAAAATTTACAAAAGTCACAAAAAATTACTTTTTTATTTTTTCATAATCTGAATTATAGGCAGCCTAGCTGCATAATCAAGAGCCACTTCATATGGTACATTGGCTCAGTTAGCAACTTGAAGTTCACAAACAGGGTTGGAGCGTAACAGAGACATGGTCTTCGATGGCAGAAAATTGTGAACATACAAGTTTAACCTTCAAGTATCTGTTGCTTAGGCTCTGTTTGGTTGAGGGGTTGAGGATGAAAGGGGATGGAATGTAACACGCTTTCATTGTTTGGTTGAAGGTTTCATAATGGAATGGAATGGAATAAGATAGAAGCAGAAGGTTTCATGTTACGTTCCATTCCATCCTAAACAGTGAAAATAAGAAACCTCCGATTCGGAAGGTTTAGGATGGAACGTAAACTAATAAATGTATACTATCTAATATACCCTCAATAATTTTTCGTAATACCAACTATGACCAAGTCATAATATTATATTAAATAGAATTAATATAT
>JANQAP020000591.1:1273517-1287497 GCA_026874005.2 Erythroxylum coriaceum | reverse complement strand
CATTTATTATACATTACATTCCATTCCATCCATCATCCAAACAACATTTCATTACATTACATTATGAACCCTTCCATTCTTCCCAAACAACGTATCACTATATTACATTCCATTCCATTATAAACCGTTCCCTTCTGTTCTATTCCGTTACCTTCCGTTCTATTAATTAACATCCAACCAAACAGGCCCTTAGTCAGGGTTTATATTGCAAGTTGACTGGTCACTTCAATTGTTGGAGTTCTTGGAACAAGACAATTTTTCTTTAAGTTTTATTATTAAGTACTTGTCTTTGAAAACTAGTTGTTTGAGTTTCAAGAATTATTTATTTATTTATTTTCTTTTAATCTTGTTACAAGCATTGCATTTACTACTCCTAATATTACGAGATTTGGAGTATTTTTTGTTTGAATAGGAAGTAAAAGGAAGAGTTTTTGACCTTGCATTTCTAAAGGTTGAATCAAAGTGAGTCGCACAACAAAGGTTTTTATGGCGATCGACGCTAAATATGATAAGAAAATACAAAGTTGGCATGTGGCATCTTTAACAAATCAAATAAGTTTGGTTATGTCCTTTCTCTGAATAATTAGTATCTCAAATATTTTTCTTCTCTATTAGATATACTTATGATTGGTTTCAGATTGTGTTTATTCTTGGTTGATGCAATGCTTTTTAGGTGTTGGGATTTCAGTTTTCAGTCTTTATCGATCCACAGTAAAAGTTTTAAATTATTTTTTATTTATAGTTTTTGTATTTTGTTAGTTATTTTTAATAGTTTAGTATCGTGTTTTAGTATTCTACAATTATCTAGTTGCTATTAGTAGTTTGATTTTGGATCATTTAATTTAGATTGATATGTGGCCATGTGTACATGAAGTTTTCACACCTGTTTATTGTGACGCCCTTTTTAAGATTCAATGTTAATCTTTCTTTTCTTTCTTGTGTACTATTAGAGTCATTTAGGAGCTTGTTAGGTGAGTCTTTTTTAGCGTGTATTGGGCATTAGGATATAAGCGGTGACTTTGACCTTTGTTAAGAGAACAAGGGCTAGTCCTTCAGTAAGTTTTAGGTCTAAAAGAAGGAAAAATATTGACAGATTACGGATAGGTTCTTGGAACATCGACACCTTTACGGGGAAGTCTTTAGAATTAGTGGAGACTTTAGAGAAGTATAAGATTCATATAGTGTGCATTTAGGAGACAAAGTGGACGGGGGTTAAAGAAAAAGAGATTAATGGGTTCAAACTTTGTTATTCAGGGTATTCGAGATGATAGAATGAGGTAGGTACCTTAGTTGTTAAGAAACTCATACATAAAGATTGTGGTGAAGTGTGATGTTATAAATGTAATGTTATAAACGTGATGTGTGTTTATACACCTCGAGTTGGGTTGAAATGTGATATGTGCTTATACACCTTAAGTTGGGTTGGAAAGATATCTTAAATGCCATTTATAGGAAGAGCTAAATGAGGTGATTTAACAAATACCCCTTGACGAGGGAGTTATTCTAGGAAGAGACTTTAATGATCATATAAGAGCAACCTTAGATGGATACTCATGGACTCATAGTGGTTTTGGGTATGATGAAAGGAATGTTAGTGAAACCAATTTGTTGGATCTCACGGTAGCGTTTGAGTTGTTGATATCTAACTTTTTTTTCAAGAAAAATGAGGAGCATCTAGTGACTTTTAATAACAGAACAACAAAAACTCAAATTGACTACTTCCTCATAAGGTGGAATGATCGACCTAGTTGCAAAGATTGTAAGATGATACCTAATGCTTGCCTATCAACTTAACATAGATTGTTAGTTTTGGATCTTTTTATTAAGGGTTAGAGGAAGAAGAGAAATCCTAGGAGGTGTACCAGAATCAAAAGGTGAAATTTCAAAGGGGATACGGTGTAGCAATCTAGGTATATAGTAATATATGGAAAAGAATGGAAATTGGTAGGAAATGCTAACCAGAGGTAAGAGAGAGTTGCAGCTCTTTTAAAAAATACAACTATAGAGACGTTATGTGATTCTAAAGGGCCTAAGGGTAATAAGAGGGAGTTTTGATAGTGGAATGAAAATGTATAAGAAAAAGTTAAGATCAAGAAGGCTGTCTGTAAAGCTTTATTGGGTAGCAACACAGAGGTGGAGAGAGTTAGTAATAAAGAAAGTTATAAAGTGACAAAGAAAAAGGTGAAGAAAAAAATCTAAGAAGTTAAAAGTAGAGCTTATAAGAAACTATACCAACGATTGGATACTAAAAATAAAGAAAAAGATGTTTTAAGTAGGCGAGAGCTAGGGAATGAAAAGCTATAGACTTAGATCAAGTTGTATAAAAAATGAAACAGAATGAGTGCTTATAGTTGAAAATAACATAAAGAGAAGATGACAGAAGTACTTTTATAACCTTTTCAATGAAAGCATAGAGAATAACATCTATTTAGGTTACCTTAGCTCGTCCGAGAGGTTTCGTAATTTTACTTACTGCCTACAGATTACAAGGGAAGAAATTAAAATTTTTTTAAAAGAGATGAAAAGTGGTAGGTTAATAAAACTTGATGGGATACCCATAAAGGTGTAGAAGAGGCTAGGCAAAGAGGGTATTATTTGGCTAACCAAGCTTTTCAATGCGATCCTTAAATCTACCAAAATTTCGGATGGATGGAGATTTAGGATGCTAATTTATACAAGAACAAAGGAGACATTCAACGCTATAATAACTATAAAAGCATCAAATTACTTACTCACACCATAAAATTATGGAAGAAGGTGATTGAGAAAAGAGTGAGAAAGGATACTTCTATTTCAAAAACCATTTTGGTTTCATGTCAGGAAGGTCCATGATAGAAACTTTACATCTCCTTAAAAGATTAATGAAATATTACAAGCAAAGACAACGTAAATTACATATTGTTTTTATTAATTTAGAGAAGACGTATGATAAGGTACTTAGGAAAATCATGTGGAGGTATTTAGAAGTTAAAAGAGTTCCTATAACTTATACACGAGTCATTAGGGATATGTTTGAAGGTGTTAGAACTAGAGTTAGGACGATATGAGGAGATACATAACATTTTTCTATAGATATTGGACTATACTAAGGCTTCTCCTTAAGCCCCTTTTTGTTTGCAGTAGTGATTAATGAGCTTATCAAGAATATTCAAGGAGATGTGCCTTGGTGTATTGTGTTTGCTGATGACATTATTTTAATGGATGAGATAAAAGAGAGTATTAATGTCAAGCTTAAACTTTTGAGGGATAAGTTTGAGTCTAAAAACTTTAGATTGAGTAGGACTAAGACTGAGTATGTGAAGTGTAACTTTTCAAGATATAAGGCGATTACCGATGTGGTGGTAAAGATTAGTTCAAAAGTTATACCACAAAAGGAGTGTTTATGTTGTTAAGTTGTTATGTCTAGCTAGAAATTTAAGAGAGTTAATTTTTTATATTGTAAATAATAATATTTTATAAACATTAAAATATAAAATAGTACCATAAATAATAATAAAATTAATTTAAAAATTTTGTAAAACATTAAGGAAATCACACTTGTTGTCGCCCCTCACCATTGACTATCCCAAAACCAAAAAGCTCTAATATGTATGGTAACGTAAGTGTTACTGTAAAAACTAGTTCCAACAACTTCTATTATTAATCTAGGACTTACGAAAATAGTTGTCGGTATTGAGCAGTATCTGTTTTTCTGAATAGTTCTCCAATCGTGAACTGTTCATGTTAAACTCATTAAATTTTTATGTAATTGTAACTTTTAGTTGTAAACTTCTATTCAATTTGACGTAACAACAGAAAATTCATTATGTAGTTTAAGAATATTATGTTATTAGATCATCATAGTCTTCCTTATATTAAAATTAATGTCTTGTGCTTAACCTAACGAATAATGACATATTAATTTACCTAGGATAGGTACAACATCATGCTCATGACACTACAATCATATTTGATAACTTCTCAACCAATTTTACTTGCAAAAAAAAAGACAATAAGGGATTCAGAAGCAATGTGAGTATTGGAAAAAATCAGCATTTACTAGGAAAACACCAAAGCACTTAATATTACATTAATTGGGATTCAGAAGTGACGTGAGCATTAAAGATCATTGAATATTTTGTGAGAACCAACATTGAACAGTGTTTATTAGTAGAAACACACGAAGTAAGTCACTTCTTGGATAAACATGAATGACCTATAAAAAGGCTATACACTAGGTGGTCAAGAAATGTCAGACTAGAAGAAATCACCCATGGAGTTAAAAGGCGTAGGATCAGCAAGAGCCTTTATATTGGTGGTTCTAATAACACTTCTTGCATGCAATCCCAGAATGAGCAGTGCCGATGAGAAGCCAATTCTGCCGATTAAAGGCTGCTTGGAGCTGTGCCTGAAACTCTGCAAAATTATCAAAGATCCAAATTGTCCTGCAAGATGCAGCGAGAAATGTTGCATTTGCTATGTGGACTCTCAGTCCCTGACTTCTTGCTACACAAGCTGCATAGATCAGTACCCGACGGCACGAAGAGACCACGAGGCTTCGACTTCTTGTATTAACAAATGTTTTACTTGAGCCCAGTTGGTGTAACACAATTTCATAAATTTAAAATAAATTTTGTGTGATGATCTTAGTCTGAAGCTAAATTAATCCCCAAACCACTTGCCTCTTAACAATAAACCTTAGGCTGCAAACGCTAAAATCGCATTTGACAAAATATTAGGTAAAATGGACAAAATTTAATAGACTTTAATATTTAATAGTTTTTTGACCTTATAGAAAGGTTTTGTAATAGACTTTGTCAAAATTAAACATATTGATATGTTTTATTATTTCATATGGGTCCTACATTACTAATTGAATTTACTCTACTCATTTAGGTTCCCAATTTGCTCCACTGTCCCGGTCTTTCTATCTGTGTCTTAAATTTCTTGTTATGCATTCTGTGAAATAGGATCATCGCAATATATATCCAAAGCATTCTATATTATAATCAATTCTACTTCTTCGGAATGATAAATTTACGAATTGACCGAGAAGCAACGGTCCGCCATTAAACTTGCCTCGGAGATTGAAAATAGCAATTGATGTTGCACATGGCATGAATTATCTGTTGGATTACATGACAAAGGCATTGGAACACATCCATAAATAATTGGATGACATTTTAGGAGAGGCAGATAAGAGAATGTTCGTGATGGAAGATGCATCGACACTTCTCTAAACTAGTGCTATCCGACACAACGAAGGGAGTTGGACAAGTCCTAAAGTCCCATAACCAAAGCATTTTGATGGTGTTGGAGATGCTAAGATGTTGGAGAACTTCCTAAGGGACATGGAGCAATATTTTCTGATGACAAGAGTGTCGGAAAGTGATAAAGTAATGTTGGCTAGTGTGTATTTGGTTGGTCATACCAAGTTGCAGTGGCGTGCAAGGATGGATTATGATCTAAATGCAGGTCATCCACAAAATGCACATGGGATGTGCTAGTGCAAGAACTGAAGGACCAGTTCTTGCTGTGTAACACCTCTTGGATAATGAGGGAAGCCTTACATAATACATGATGGAACAGTTCGTAATTATATTAAGACGTTTAATTCTTTGATGCTAGATATTTGCAACATGTCGAAAAAAGACAATCTATCCAACTTCCTGTCAGGATTTCAATCTTAGGAACAAGTTGAACTACGAAGGAAAGGTGTTCAAACTTCTCAAGTGCCATTGCTTCTGCTGATTGGTTGGTGGATTTTTGACCGAAAAATATAAGGAAAAATTTTCCAACAATAATGGGAATGACAAAGTTGTTAGAGAAAATTTTGTTGGTAGAATGTGAAAGGTAAAAATGTGCAAACCTCTCAAAGTTTTACTCAACATAAGATTACTTGCTTTATATGCAGTGGATTACATTATGAAATGGAGTGCCCAAGGAAGATGAAGTTGAATGCATAGTTGACCGGGGATGAAGACATAGGTAAGGTAGCAATTGTCAATCCATTGGTAGTTAAAAAGGCACCTAAAAGTCTTTGATGGGTAAATTTGATGGCTACATATTGAAGGCAGTCGAGAGGGTTGCAAACACTTCCTTTGATGGTGGTGATAAGGAGTTATAAATGGACTCGTAGTTCCATTTGTGATTATTTCATCAGTAGTAAGGAGGTTTGTTGTCCATTGGAGTTTAAAGTTGGTAGTAGGGGTTACCACCACAAAATCTTAAGGAAATTGCATATAAAGATGTCATTTTGATATAAAATTACCTAATATGTTGTGTTAGAATTTTATAGGACAAAAGGTGATGGATTGACCAACTTTGGGGACAAGTAGCCAAGCATAAATATGTTGGATAGATTCGACACATTAGCTGTCAACAAGGATGTTGACTTTCTTTTAGTAGGGGAGATTTGTGAGACATTCTTTTCTATGTTTGATAAACACCTATGTTGTGCAACTTTGGCATGTATGGTATGTTTTGGCAAGAAATTAATGTAACAAAGTTGCCCAAAAAAATTACCAAGTCACTAAAAAGCTAAAAAGTGTGTAAGTTGTCCATTTTGACAAAATGTAGTCACATTTGAAAATGGAATGATGGTGGCATCGTAGCAGTTGGAAATTTATATTTGAGACAAACTAAAGACCTCTTCAACTTCTAGTCATGGTAGTTATAAAATGGTAGTTATGGAATGGCGGTTACTTTCGATTATGTCAGTTATGTTAGTTTGTCGATTAAGTTAGTTGTAAGTTATTTTTCCTAATTTGAATGTTTGTAAGGTTCATAATGTTTCAAACATTTATTTGAAATTAGGATAAGTTTAGCATGAAAAGACATGATGGTTGGTGAAAAAACTGCGAAAACCTATCCAAAATAGTGGCTTATGTGTTTGTGTGTTATAGGAGGGAAATTTGGGTGAGTTTTGCCTCTTTCTAAACCTTATTTTGTGTAATCTTTGTTATGAGATATTAATAAATATTTGTTACACATTTATGATCTGATTCCTTGTTATATGGTGCCCAAAATATCATAAAAATCGAATGCACAGAACCTATTCAAAGAAACATCTCAAATAATGAAGTGAGACTTCTACATACTCTTTTGTCTAGATTTGGCTGTTTGATTATTTTGGAGTTTACAGTTTGTATTCATGTGTTTCTAACCTATTAGATAGAGTTAGCTAAGCCTTTAAAGAGTGGAAACCAAAGGGCTTAATACTTGTTTGATAAAATGTTTCAAAAAAGTGCCTAAAAGGTGTTTGACAAATTGATTAAGTGAAGTGCCATAAGTTGTTTGGTGGAATTTCTAGAACTAGGTTATGAAAAAAGGGATTTGAAGGCATCTTTCTAATCTCAAAACATCCCCATGATAGTAATCTTAAAGTAACAAATGTGCTGCTATTTGGGCCATAATAGATTGCACGAGTATCATACTACCTCTATAGACTTATAACTCAGGCTAAGAATGTCAATTTTGCCCTGGCCTTGCCCAGCTCGACAACTCAGGGGCTATGGGCCAAAATTGTTTTGCCCGACCAGGCCACGGGTCAAGGTCGATCATAATACAAACTGGTCAGTGGCCTGATCAGAATGACAAAAACAATGTCATTTTTTTAAAATATTAAGGATGGGCGGGGCAGGCTAGCTCTGATCCGTTGGGCCACAGACTACCCAACCCGAGGTAGGGTCGACTACGCTAGAAGCGGCCCAGGTCCAGCCCAGCTCATTGACATCCCTACTCAGGCTGGTACTATAAAGCAGAAACTTGATGCTAGGGTGTTGATTACCATGCACCAGAATTGGTAGCCACTACTTTCCTTATTTAAGTTAGACGTTTATGCCTTTATAGTGCTTTTGTTGGAACCTCTAACTTGTAGATGAGTAGGTTGTTGGAAAACCAATCATGATCGAATCACAGACAGTGAAAAATAAAATTTAATGGCTTACAATCAGATCAAAATAATTGAATAACTTAAAAAAATGAATCATAAAAGTAATTAATTTGTACTTGATTTGAATTCTAATTGAAACATTTTTTGAAATATCAACCACAAGCTATCCAAATGTCTAGTCTTTAACAGTATCTACAAAGTAAAGAAAAAGAAACTCAACTTTTAAGAGGAATAAGTAGGAGTGCTGCTAACTCTTTTACACTTATTTCCCATAAATAGGAAAAAGTTAGAGTTTATTCTTTTGTCAAAATTAAATATTCTAATTATAATTAAAGTCAAACTCAAATTATAATTTAGTTTAATTTTAATAAAATCAAATTTCTTATATTTGATCCTTAAAGTTTCTTAAACTTCACAATTAAGTCTAAGTTAATTTAAATTAATTTTTTAACTGCTCTTTATGTGTAACCCATTAGGTTCCTAATATGTTTGTAATGATTATAAATTATAATTATAATTCATAATTAGAATTAGATAAATTAAAATTCTTTTTAATTTATCTTTAATTCTCCCATAAAATAATTTATAATCATAGATCAAGATTGATATCTAACAACATGTCATGACTACTCAAATATTAGGAATGTCAAAGTAATTTGACTTAACCTGTCCATGCATAGTTATGATGCATAATTTGATATTTTTGTCATATAAAATTCTAATTAGATATAATATGGATACAATGTCTACTCCTTTAAATCTAATCATGTTTGTTTTTGCTAATTAGTAATTAATTTATAATTAATATTTAAAAGCATATTTCAAATATCAATTCAGTCTAGCCAGAGAATTCCTTAAACCATTACCAATCAGGAACAATAGAACATTCTCTCTAATTACTTTAGAGTGATTAATCCTTTATTGACTTACTCAACTATCTCCGTATGGTTCATAATATATCCAAGTACTATTGACTGAGCTACCCTAATTAGAATAGGTCATAAGTAGCATTAAAATATGGTAATTTTCACATGAGATACTAATTGACCTACTTGTGAGTTAGTCAATATTGTAATAACTCCAGGTGCACAATATAGCTATAGCTAGTATCAGCAAGTACAGGTCAGTCCCATGAGGATAGTGAGTACTATTACGAATTGATTTTGGATTTTAATAAAGAAAATAAAAACTAAAGCAAGTAAAATAAATGGGCAACGATATTGAACAGAGAATTAAGGAAGTAGTAAGAAAATTATTGGTATTAGAAAATTAGTATCTAGGTTTCTAATCCCCCTAAACCCTTAATAGATTGATTTTTTATTATACAATTGTTTTGTTGATATATTGGATTGTGGAGACTCCTATAATATGCTAATAGTTGACCTTGAGTCTACTAACAACTAATCTTAAGGTTTCAAACTGAAAGAAGTGCATGGGCAAATACACGACCGTGCATCCCTTCTGTGCTTAAAATCTTCATTTTATGCCAGGTTTTCATCTAAATTCTTCTCCTTTAAGTCCATGAAGGCAATTATAATCTGTATACACACTTAAAATGAATTAAGTACCAAATATATAACACAAGTATAAAATATCAAGTGAAAATACATCAAATATGGGGTAAAAATATGTTCAATTATTCATCCATCAAATATCCTTATACTTAAGTTTTTGTTTGTCCTTAAGCAAACTATAATCAAAATTATAAATTTTACAACATCATTCCTTCACCAGTCTTAATCTGTCTATTCATGCTATACATCATCATATCTTATTGAGTTAGATTAACATATAATTAGAGCCAAGTTGTCCTAAAATTAAATTCCTAAACAATATTAATAGTAATCACATCAACAATCGCATTGAAATAAAAAACATATCTCTTTGCACCTTCACCAAGATTTCACTCAGTGCACTCAAGTGTTTAGGGTAAAAAGCATTAAAACTCTTAATCAATGCATAGTACAACTCTTACCATACGCTTGCAATAAAATCACATTTCCACTATTTATGTACAAACTAGAAACAAAAATCATAAGGTCTTTGTATAGGTTGTAATGGGGTTTAGGTAATGTATGATTGGGATAATAAAAAGTTAGTTGAAGGAAATTTACTACACAATATATTTCAGGACTTGTTTACAAATATACATAGGTCCTTTCGTTATAAATCCATTGGTACTATATATTTATTCAATTTTCAATTTTTTATTTTTTGCTTCCTTTTTTTTACAATATTCCAATCAGTACCAAAATTCAACAAATATTGGACCTTTCAAAAATTTCAAGTCTCAACAAGTAAATAATGTAAATAACCTTCAAGGATTAAAACAATAAATAGGTCTTCAAAGAAAAATAGGATAAAGGTTTATAATTTGGGTTAAATCAATGAAAATGGCTAAGGTTTAACTTGGTTATTCCTAAAGGTAAACTTAAAGGTGTGGTAATTTTCAAAGAAATAGGCTAAAGCAAGTTGTTAAATCTAAATGCCTTCATCAAATTAATGTTTCTAATTTAGCAAATATGATCTTGATATGCATCATAACAGTAAGTTTCCAGAATTATCCTACTATGCATGATAGCACACACATGAAAATAATAAAAAGAGCTTTAAAAAATTAAAAATTTGCTCGTTAGACTCAAAAGCTTACAAAAAAATTGGGTATATATGTGTGTAAATAATATGCAAATTTCATTCAACTTGAATATTTCAATGATTACAATATATATGACTTAGAAAACTAATTTTATTCTAACCATCATCCTTTTACACACCAATTCAATTAATATTCAACAAGGAAATACAGTATTCATGGACATATTTCAATCAATTCAAAATATTAGTTAATAAGATTCATAATCAAGATTATAATAAGCATGAAAAAAATCGTTAAAATTAATATACTTTAAAAAAATTGTTAAAAATTCATTAAACCCATCCTTACACTCAAAGTTGTACATTGTCCCTAATGTACACAATATAGATAAAAGTGAGAGGTTTTTTTTGGTACTTTCCTGATTGTGAAAATTTCCTAATTTTAGATCCATCTAATGGTGAACTGCATCCTTGCAAAATATAAAAGAAAAGGATAAAAAAGAATAAAAGAAATAAAGATAACATGAAATAAAATCCTATACTAACATACAAAAAAGAATCAAAATGAAATAAAACGGAAATTTATCTTAATTCATGGGTTGTCTCCCTTGTAGCGCTTGTTTAATGTCATTAGCTTGACGTACCTTTATGTTGAACTTCATCCTAGAAGTGGCTTACTTCCACCTGTTTCCCTGCATAAAGGTATTGTAGCATGTAAGCAAGCTACCTATTGCAAAATAATAATAAGGACATAATTTATTAAATTAGTAAATCCAGTTGCAACCATTAATGCCCTTTCTAATGATAAACTGTTAATGAAAGAGGGAAAAACAAAACTCCCTGAATCATCAGTTGACTTGATCGGTTTGTCTTTAAGGAAGTGAGAACCCTCCACACTTAAAGTTACTACCAACACCTCATCAGTAGTTTCCTTACTCAGTTCCTTTGTTAATTCTTCCTGAACCTTCTCTATCCACTCTTCTTCTTCTTTTGCTTCATGGACAAAGATTTCTGGCTCATCTTCTTCAACTACCTTCTACCACTCCTCTACTTTCCTTTCTTGGATGGAGGCTTCTTTGGGAAGCTCTTATTGGAATGTCTTTTCATCCACGAAGCCAACTATCCTCTTTTCTTCACTTTGTTGCGTTATTAGGTTGACATAGTATTATGTGTTATGGTCAAAATATTCATGTGAAGAAATCCTTTCTTTGAATTCACATTGGCTAGCTTTAAGTTTGGCAATGCATTCCATTAATTTATTTATGATATATGCTTCCTCTTCCTCTTCCTCTTCCTCTTCTATTGGGACTCTTTTCACTACTAAGGGTGATTGCCATTCCATACTCTATAGGGTCTGTTTCAATAGCACTAGGCAAACTCCCTTAGATCTCTTCAAGTAGTATCATTGCCAATTGATCCATCTGATTACCAAATTTTGTATACGAGCCTTTATTACCTGATGCTTCATGATTGATTCTTGAATGAAATTAGTCATCATATCTTTCAAAGTTAGCTCGTTAGCTGGAGGTGCTTATTGCTGTAAATATCTAACTGGAGCGTAATTGTTCCATTTATAGGCATAAGAGTTGCTCTATTTTGAATTGTAGCATTATTCTCATATAACGTACCTTGAGGTTGATTGTACATGTTTGGTCGCTTACATATATGTGTTGGTGCTCGACATTCATGATTGTAGTGATAACTCCTACTAATGTCATAACACGACCTAGATATTGTTAAGCCTCCGAAGACATGTGAGAACACCTCTCTCTCCCATTTGGTGATGGCACAGAGTGCGAAGATAAATTATAGATTCCATAAGAGTTTGTCTGTTCAATCCTTCCATTGTGTGTTGTGGCTATAACAATGAATTTTAAATCCTACAATAACCTATAAAATCAAGATCAAGTAGAGAATTTCAAAAGATAACTAAATGAATAAACCAGAATTTACAATAAAATATAATAAGAAAGAAATACAAAAGCTCAATTAAAATAAAGAAAATAGAAACAAAAATAAAACTGAATAAAATAAAATAAAATAAAGGAAAATCGTTAGAGTAATAAAATAAAGGTTTTCCTAATATCACTATCCCTAGCAATGATGCCAAAAACTTGATTAACCTATTTCTGAGTTAGTCAATACTGTAATAACCGCAACTATATGATGTAGTTGTAGCTAGTACTAACAAGTACAGGTCGATCCCACGAGAATAGTGAGTATTAATAGTTACCTTTTTCCTATTATCTAGCCTACAAATTGATTTTGGATTTTAATAAAGAAAATAAAAACTAAAGCAAGTAAAATAAATAGGTAAAGATATTGAATAGAGAATTAAGGAAACACAAAGAAATTTATCGATATTAGTTAACCTTAAGTCTACTAATAACTAATCTTAAGGTTTCCAATTGGATTATTCAGGTTAAAGTTTACAGGATTGTGTTACTGATTTATGAGTCCCTCTATTAGGTTTGAATCTAATCTGGAAGATTTATGTTATCCTATCTTTAGGGTTGCCTTCAACTCCTTCCATTTACGGTAGATCTATTCAAACCTAGGATTTTTCAATCTCTATGTATGAAAATAGGTTATGATATAATATTCTCGAGTTTATTAGAACATAAATAAAAACACGTAATTGGATCACAATAAATCAACTAACCAATTGCATTAATAAAAAAGTCAACACATGTTAAAGGTAACAAAATAGGGTTTATCTAAACTAATACTAACGAAATATTTATTTACACATTGATGAATACGAAATCAAACATACGTAAACAGAAAAACGAATTAAAAACAACATAATCATGATTCTAAATCTCCCTGATTATCTTCTATCCTATATTTTTGCGATGTACAGGTCTAATCTTGTATTCTAATGGATCTGTCGATAAAATCTTCAAGTTTCCCACTCCTTTGGCTGAAGATCACACTTAGAGTTGCCTATGAGATGTCCATAATGCCTCTTTTCGTCTCCCTTTTCTAAATTGCCTCCAAAATGCATCTTTTATATAGAATTTTAGGGTTTTGGATGATGCACAGTCTCTTGCACAGCCGTGCACATTCAAAATGATCTTAATATCGCAAAAATGCACTGTCTGGAAGAAATGCACGGGCAAATGCATGATCGTGCATCGCTTATATGTGTCGAATCTTCATTTACGCTGTGTTTTCATCCAAATTCTTCTAATTTAAGTCCATGAAGGCAATTGTAACCTATATACACACTTGAAATGAATTAAGTATCAAATATATAACACAAGTATAAAATATCAAGCAAAAATACATCAAATATAAGGTAAAAATATGTTCACTTATCCATTTATCAAATACTTTGGTAATCTCAAGTTTATATGTAGCACCCCACTCCCGCAAGACCAGAACCCGACATCGTTGATGATATCCGAGTTCATGCCCCGCGAGGGTGGCGTGCTAATGCACTCAATCATTCATAGTCGGTATAAATTTTTTTTTATAACATAACATGCGGAATACATACTCAAATTGGC
>JANQAP020000591.1:1164883-1199164 GCA_026874005.2 Erythroxylum coriaceum | reverse complement strand
TAACCTCTTAAGTGAACTTCCAAAAATACCCTTACACTAACTCTTATTCTTTCAATCTCAATTAACACCATATGCTTCCAAAAATAACTCTCAATTTCTCCATTTAATAACTTCAATCTTAAAAAAAAAAATTATATCCCCAAAAAAAATTATAATTAAAGCCTAATCATAATAAAAATAATAAAATTAATCCTCAAACAAATCGGGGTCCAACACTTCATGATTTGTTGAATGAAACATATATGATGTTAGTTAGAGGTTAAATGATCATAAAATGGTAAAGAGTATATGCTGAAATGTGAATGTGAAACAGGGGTATATTCATGTCTTGTTTTTGTACATATGACGATTAATAATTCATAAGATGTTGTAGAGATGATTTTGAGATAGGAAGATCATTATGATGGTGTAGAAAAAGTTTAGAAAATTTGATAGATGAATGGATATTTTTATATTCTATTTTCTTGGTATAATAGCGTGTATCTCTTTAGTTGTGTTAGAGATGAATTAAGATGAGTTAAAGCTAATGAAAAGGAGTACTATGGTATCTTGAAATGGGAAGGATTAGTGTGATAGCTTAGAAGTGAAATGAAGGTGATAATGGAGTAAAAATATGTGCAGAAAATTGATGATGAATGTGTATGTATGAATGTTCTATTTTTGGTGTTTATGATCAACCATAGATTATGAATTGTTTATGATTGATAATGAGCTAAAATTGAGGTGAAAATGAGGAGGAGATGATGAGAAATTAAGCTAGAAATCATAGACTAAGCATAAGAGGTTTTGGATGTAACTTATAGGAGTTGGAAAAGTTGGAAAATGGAAGGATTTTGGGTAGAAATTTTGGATCAAAGTAACCCACGATCATGGGAATATGTTCACGATCATGGGAATGACTAAAGAAGGCTGAAAGTTTCTGTTTTCATAAACCACGATCATGGGAAATCATCCACAATCATGGGAATGGTTTATACATGAAATATGATTCTTTTAAGTGAGGTTTGAAACAACAAATGGTTAGGTACTTTCCTATAATTCATTTAGGCTTAAATGAAGCTTGAAATGAACTTAGTTTGATGAGGGATTAAGTGGTTAAATGAGTGATATGTTTAGGGTGATGATAGAGGTTATAACTTAAGAAAAGATTGTTAAACATCAAGTGTTCAAATCTGAAATTTTGGAGATGTTATAAGAATGACAGTGATCCTATGAAGGCTAATGTGATCTAAAGAAGGTGAATGACGTGTCTTAAGTGAAGGTGAATAATAAATTAGATAATTTATGATCTTTTAATTCTAGAATAACCTTAGTGAATGGTTGAATGATGAACTTAGAATAATCTTGTACAAATGAGGTGTAATTCTAAGAGTAAGCTAGACTTATACAAATGAAAATGTTTGAATGATTGAGACACATGTTTAAGGTTATGTATCCCTAGGATTGTCATTGAGCATGCATTATACATAACACATATACATATGTGTATGATTGAATACTAATGTGATTGTGCAATATATTAATGTGTAAATGTGTATGTATTACATGATATAGAAGAGCAATTAGAGAAACAACATCTAGACATTACTGGGACATCGAGGCAATAACTATCTGGAGCATACTGTGAGTAACCTAGATGATCTCACACTGATTTATTGTTTGTTTAAATTCTATATTGAATTATTATATGATGTGAATGTGTTGATTCTGAACATTGAATGTCTGAGGCATTTGATGCATGAAAAACATATTGGAAGTGCTCATTGTATGTGAATTCGTCAGAAATAAGTGTACTAAACATTATTGTTGAATGTCGGACTTACGTCTGAAGAAAAATGTGAATGAGAATGTGAACGTAAATGTGAATGTGAATGTGAATTATTGAACATAAGTGATTGATTGAATACATATGATGCATTTCATTACATGAATGCATGATAAGATAAAGGCAGTTGTGACCGGAGTCGCCAGTAAAAAAGAGCTTAAAGCTCAGAATGTGGTAAAAGCCTCTGGCTCACTATGTATAATAAGCTCAGATCCCCAATGGATATGGGACAGTTATTAATAGCCCAGTATTTACAATGGATAAGGGATAATGATAAAGGCACTTGGTCACAATAACGTAATAATTGAGAAGTGAGTCTCATGAGCATTACATATACATTTGATATGTATGTTTTACATGATTGAAATGTATTGATGAACTGTGTTGAATGGGAAATGTGAAACTAGTGAACAAAGTGATATGTGATGTTATTTGATGATTAGTGAAGTGATGTGCAATATATGCTATTACTTATCTGAAATTGAATGTGAATTGTGAATATTGCTATGTTTGGTATAGGTGAGCCATCGATGATGGGTAGCTCACTGAGTTTGCAAAACGCATCAAAATTGCAACATTGACTTTTCAGGTATGAGATAGGGGACTTAGCTTCTAAGACAACTTAGAAGAAACCTAGTAATGCTTTTGGATAGAAGAAATAGCTTAAAGGTCGATCAGTTGAGACTGAAGAGTTAGATAGAGTTTTGTATATCTAATAAATGTAACATATTTTTGTAAACAGAGCTGTAAACTCTAATTAGCTTTTGATACTGTACATACATGGATGATGTATGAAATGCTACAGTGTAGGTTATGTTTTATGAAATGAAATGAGGAATTAGGTTTTTAGACATTATGATATTCGTGTTTTAATTTATAATGCCATGAGATAAGTGAAAGTGATTGCTCTAACGCACTGCTTCCATAGGGCATGTGCTCAAATGTATGATGGATGTATAGGGACGTGTCGGATGGGAGTGGTGTACTACACTTTGCGATTACTCTTCCACTCTAAGATGATTGAAGGGACATCTCTAGTGCAATATGCACTGAAGATGAATGGCTACATTGAATGGTTGGCCTCCTTGGGTTTTCTTTTGGATCATAAATTAAGTATTGACTTAATTATAATGGGTTTAACTAATAGTTATTCACAATTTATGCTTAATTGTCGAATGAACAATATATCTAGCATAATTCCCGAGCTAGTCAACATGTTCAAGGTAATTAAGCCATCTGTTTGCAAAGGACAAGGTTGTGATACTGGTGGACTCTTCTGGCTCGAAGAGAAAGAGACAAAAGGAGAAGAAGTGCACAAGGCCTAAGGGAGGTGTCAAGAAAGCAAAGAAGACTGCCTCGAAGGGAACTTGCTTCCACTGTGGCAAGGATGGCCACTGGAAGAAAAACTGCAAGACCTATCTGGAGTCCTTGAAGCAGAGCATCTGATGCTCCATCTACTTCAAGTATACATGTTATTCATATTTATACTGTTTCTAATAACAACATATAGGTATTAGATACTGGTTATGGCTCACACATTTGTACTGACATGGAGGGCCTCAGGAATAGTAGACAACTCAATAAGGGAGAGTCAAACCTGTGAGTGGGTAATCGAGCAAGAGTTGCTGCATTAGCTATAGGCACATATGTATTGACGTTCCTTTGTGGGCTTGTACTAGAATTGGACAATTGTTTTTATGTACCTGCTTTGACTAAAAATGTAATGTCTATTTTTAGTCTTAATAAAGCTAGATTTCGTTTAAATTTCACTAAAAATGGTTGTTCAATTTATTTGAATGGAATGTTATATGCTTTAGGTACATTGTGCAATGGTATATACATATTGGATATGTCTAATCTGGTTCTAAGTATCAATAATAACAAAAGAATAAAACGAGATAATGTGAAATCGTCTTACTTATAGCATTGTCGCCTTGGCCATGTAAGTGAGAGATGCATGTCTAAGCTACACAAGTGTGGTAGTCTAGGGTCATTTGATTCTGAATCATATGACACATGCGAATCTTGCTTATTAGGCAAGATGAGTAAGTTTCCCTTTAAGGGAAAGGTGAACGAACTAGTGGACTTTTAGACCTAATACATACTAGTGTATATGATATAATGTCTATACATGCCAAAGGAGGTTTCATAGACTTCATTACCTTTATCAATGATTGTTCTTGATATAGGTATGTGTATCTTATGAGATACAAGATTAAAGCCTTCGAAAGGTTCAAAGAATTTAGAAATGAAGTTAAGAAACAACCTGGGAGAAGTATTAAATCACTTTGATCGGATCGACGTGGTGAATACTTAAGCCAAGAGTTTTTGGATTATCTTAGGGATAATGGAATATTGTCCCAGTGGACTCCACCTTACACACCATAACACAATGGTGTGGCTGAGAGGAGAAACTAAACCTTGCTAGATATGGTGGGTCTATGATGGGTTTAGCAAATTTACTAAAATCATTTTGGGGGTATGCACTCAAAACTTTTGTTTATGTATTAAACAGAGTCCCATCCAAATTAGTTGATGCTACTCCATATGAGATATGGACTAACAATAAACCCTATCTTTCTTATATGAAAGTTTAGGATTGTCCTGCTTATATGAAGCGGATTCAGTCAAATAAGCTTGAAGTTAAATTTGACAAGTGTTTGTTTATAGGATATCCTAAGGAAACTATAGGATATCAGTTCTACCATGTTTCGAAACAAAAGGTGTTTGTTTCAAAACATGCTGTCTTTTTAGAGAAAGAGTTTCTTCTAAGAGAAGAAAGTGGGAGCAAAATCAAACTTATGGAAGTTCAAGATGCTCAAACAGATGCAGATCAATTGCCTAGAGTCTAGACTACTGTTTATGAAGATGAAACAATAGTTTAACCTTCTGACAAACAAGAAGTTCATAGGTCAAGTAGGATACATCTTATTCTTGAGAGATACAGATTTCTTATAAGTGAACTTAACGATGTATTGCTTATAGAAGATGATGACCCTACTACCTATGAAGAGGTTCTGAACAGTTTAGAATCTGACAAATGGCTTCAAGCTATGAAATCCTAAATGGATTCCATATATGAAAACCAAGTATAAAATTTGGTTGACCCACCCAAAGAGATAAAACCTATTAGGTGCAAATGGGTTTTCAAGAAGAAAACTGACATAGAGGGTAATTTAGTTACCCATAAAGCTAGGCTTGTAGCTAAAGGTTATCATCAAAGGCCAAGTGTTAACTATGATGAAACGTTTAGCCCAGTAGCTATGCTTAAATCCATTAAGATACTCTTAGCCATTGCTGCTCATTATGATTATGAGATATGGCAAATGGATGTAAAGATGACTTTCCTTAATAGCGAGGATGTGTATATGAAACAAACTGATGGTTTCATATCCATGAATGGAGAAAAGGTATGCAAGCTTCAGAAATCTATTTATGGATTGAAGCAAGCATCTAGGAGTTGGAATATTCGATTTGATAAGACAATCAAAGAGTTTGGTTTCTAACAAAATTTGGATGAGCTGTGTGTGTATAAGAAGGTTAGTGGGAGTGCAATCATGTTCCTTGTACTGTATATAGATGATATATTGCTAATAGGAAACGATGTCTCAGCTTTGCAATCAGTAAAAATTTGGTTAGTTAAGAACTTCTCTATGAAGGACCTTGGAGAAGTAACTTATATTTTGGGGACAAGGATCTATAGAGATAGATCTAAGAGGTTGCTTGGTCTTTCTTAGTCTACATACATAGAAAAGATGCTAAAGAGGTTTAGCATAGAGACGTCCAAGAGAGGTTATCTTCCTATGGTACATGGGATTACACTCTCTAAATCTATGTGTCCAAAGACATAAGATGAGAGGACTCGCATGAGTTTGATTCCTTATGCTTCAGCTATAGGATCAATCATGTACGCTATGTTATATACTAGACTCGATGTATCATATGCTCTAAGTGTTACGAGCAGATATCAGTCAAACCCTGGTGAGGGTATCCTTAAGTACTTTAGAAGAACTAAAGATGCATTCTTAGTATATGGAGAAGGTGATCTTGTGGTAAGCGGGTATACTAATGCCAACTTCCAATCCGATAGGGATGACTCCAGATCCTAGTTTGGATATGTATTCACACTGAATGGTGGTGCAGTCAGTTGGAAAAGTTCCAAACAAGAGACGATTGCTAATTCGACGACAGAGGAGGAGTACATTGTAGCTTCAGAAGCGACAAAGTAAGCGGTTTGGATCAAGAAGTTCATCATGGAATTTGGTGTGGTTCCGAGCATCGCTGACCCAGTACAGTTGTATTATGACAACAACGGGCTATAGCGCAGGCGAAGGAACTGAGGTCTCATTAGAAGTCCAAACATGTACTCAGGGGCTACTATTTGATTAAAGAGATCGTTGGTAGAAAAGATGTCAAGATAGAGAGAGTTCCCATCGATCAGAATATAACTGATCTGTTGACTAAGCCTATTTCCCAAAAGAGTGTTGTGTCATATATACACACCTATGGTATTAGATATAAAGGCGATTGGCTTTAGTGCAAGTGAGAGTTTGTTAGAGAAGTGCTCTAAAGGCAATTAGCTTTAGCACTTATTGTATAAATCATCTTAATATTAATAAAGACATTTTTTATTATTTCGATGTTTATAAGTTCATAGATTTGATGTTGATCTTAAATTGATTTAATGAAGTCCTTTATACAAAACATAACATGCAGGAAATCATTATGAGATCATGGTAATGAGATTCCTATTATGTGTAATTATGTTAGTATCTAAACTTTCCTTAGTTATAGGATTAACGAGATAGGATATCGTTAATCCAGATAAACTAGCGCATATTATACTCCTTGATTAGATCAAGCAGTAGATCTCATAAGCTGTATACATTAGTTGTTTAGAGTTAACATATGGATGTTTACTAAGGTCGTAAATACATTGGATTGAGCTATTATGAAACAATCATATGGATATCCTATTTCAGTGTCTATGATAGTCTCATCATAGCAATGGTGTAAGTATTCTTTGACTTGAGGTGCTCAAGGATATCTCAGATACTGATCCTATGTTTTGACTCTATTCATCGATGCCTTTCAGAGGTTACTCATAGGGTGGTGATTGGGTACAGTGTGAGGTATTCGGAGGTAAGTGAGTAGCCAATAAAGGATTCACCACTCCTGATAGAAGGAGATGACATCCACGGCCTCTTGACGGGGTCATTACGCGGGAGTCTTTGGCCAGAGCAGATATGTGTCATGAAAAGAGTATTTAATGATACATAGAGTAATGATATCCTTAGGATCTAATAACATTTGGACTAGATGTGATGTAATCAGTCTAGTGGGAATTGACACTTTGACCATACTCTGGACCAAGTGGGTATAGATGGTAAAAGGACAAATTGCATGGCAACATTACGTATGGAACGGTTCGTAGTCAAACCACTGACTTTTAGGTCAATTGGGGGTTATGACGTGTTGCTAGATACCGCTCTTGACTTACTTGAATTAAATGTTAATTTAAGTAGCTAACATAACTGGGAACCTAATGGGTCACACACATAAGAGATCTGAAGGATGAGTAAAATGGTCTTGAATGGTGATTCAAGATATGAGAGAGTGTTTCAGTATTGTATCACGATGTAATTGTGGTAGAAAACATTGCTTGGGATGGATTAGAAACAAGTGTTGTTGGCTTCCATTAATGCATGCTATTCATGGTTATTAACTTCCCATAACTTCCATTAATGCATGTTATTCATGACCATTAACTTCCCATCACTTTCCATTAGTGATGGGGGTTGTGGAAGGCCAAATGGTGTAGAAAATTGAGATGATTTTCATGCATCTTGTGTAAGACATAAAAGAAAATGAAAGGTTCTTTTTCTTACACACACACTTTTCCTCTCTAACTCTCTCAATAGTTCTTGTCTTTGCTAGCACAAAGAAAGAATTTTAGCCATCTTTAGTGAGGTTTCATCCTTATATCTTTATGTGGACTTTCATTAGAGATGGTTTGTGTTGATTGTTATAGTTTATGACAGCCCAACGTGGAGAAGATTAAAGAACGAAGGAGATCGTCAGAAAGGTATGTAAACATCTTACATTTCATGTTTTTGTTTTTCTATATCTATATGTATGAGTAGATCTAGTTTTTGAGGTTCTGTTTTATTTTCGCTGCGTATATTTGATATATATTATGTATGAGATGTATGATTGGAACCTAACACTAACTTCTTTTTTACATTGTTGTGATTGTGAGAGGTGTTTGAGCCCTGAATTTTGAAATTTTACTTACTTATTCTCCCAGCTTCTATTTTACATTTATGTGATTATGATTAAGAGAGGTTATTAGAGTTTGAGTTTAGGCTATTTTGGGTTACTTTAGGCTGCCTGAAACTCAATTGGATTCAGGCTTGAGCTAAAAAATTTTGAGTTTGGATTAGGCCATATAAAGCTCGAACTTAACCTGATCCATTGCCATTTTTATCCTATAGGCTTCTATATTGAGATACTTAGAACTATTGATTATTGTGTATCTAAAGCTTTACAACACATCCTAGTTAACTATTTTCCACATAGGGGTTATTATATTTATGTTATTTGAATGTTGTATGTTTATATGTTTCAAACTAAGTATGTTGTAATGAATTATATGTACTTATGTATATATAAGCTATATAGTTTGTCATTTCATTATTTGTGTTACATATATTATACATTAGATTAAACTTAAGTATTGTAATTGGTATTCAATTTTTATATGAATTGATAATTGAGAACTTTTTTAACATTTCAATTTCATAAGCAATTTAAAACTAATTATTTAACCTATATATGTATGATATGACGTTAATGTAGATGTACACTATTTCCTTTTTTTAATATATAAAATTTAAATATTAAATATAGCTACTATATTAAAGAATATTGTTGTTGATCTTAAGAAATGTGAGAAGTTAAATAGTGATAACTATAATTCAATATGTTTTGCAAGAGTAAGAAACATTAAAGCTGCTCAATATAACCAAAAAATATTCTTGAAGAGATCATGTAACCTAATACAAAAGGGACCATGATTTATATAAGATATGGAAAAAGAAGAACTCATTGACTTGTATTATATTATTGAGTGATATGGAAAATAATGTTATGTACGGCTTTGGAATTCATGAAATTACTATAGACATGTAGTCTGTATAAACTGCTCATTTTAGAGGTACCTCAATAAGAAAAAGTAAGGTTACTCACTATCAAATTTGACAAGTATAATAAGATACATGGTAGAATAATGCAAAAATATTTAAATCAAATCTCAAATATAATTTTAGTGAGTTATAAGATATAGGTTATGATTTATCTGATAAGAAACAAGTACAAGTTGCTATCCATTCTCTACCTCAGGGTTGAGACTATAATATGCATTTAACTCATAATGAGAGCATGGAGATGATGAAGGATGCTATGAGGCATATTATATTGAAGAATAATATCTTGAAGGTTCTAAGATGACTTCTAAGATATATAAAGTTGGTTATAGCTCACATTGAGTTATAAATAGGAAGTGTAAGCTTGATGGCTGGCTTAAGTGGGAAAAAAGGTAAGAAATATAACCATAATGCTCAGGAATCTAATAAGGTCAACTGGAACCAACTTGGAAGTTCCATAACTATGGCAATAAGGGTCATTTTGCTCATAATTATAATAAGCATAAATAGACATATCCTTCTACTACAAACATTTGTTCTATATTTGCCTCTTATTTTATTTTTATTATCAAATCATATCATTTATGGATTGTAGACTTAAGAATAACCAACTATATCGTGAAGGAAGGGTATGTCTTCATATAATTCCAAAAAATCCCACATGAAATATAATTGATTTATTTAGGAGAATTTAGATAATTCAAGAGCTATTGTATAATGGATTGGCACATACGAGTTAGATACCCTGAGTCCTATATAAAGTGTTATTTATTTTAAAGATTCAATGGAATCTTATTTCTATGTTGTTATTAATTAAACTTGGTTTTAATGTAAACTTCTATAGTGATGGAATGGATTTAAATCTTAAAACCATTTATTAGGGATATAGACTCATGTTGAATAGTTCTATTAACGTAAGTTATTCCTTATTTACACCAATTAGCAATTTCAATCATGATACAATTTTATGACTTGTTATATTATGTGATATTGGTCAAAATCCTATAATTTGATTAGCTAAAGGAGGCCTTTTAAGTGATTTAGTCAGGTAGATATACCTATTTATAAACATTGTTTAGCTAGTGAAATGACAAGAAAGCAATTTAGAAAGGGAACACAAACTTCTAATCTATTATAATTAATTCATTTAGAAATTTTTAATCTAATGAATATGAGAAAAAGATGTGGGGTTATATATTTCATCCTTTTTATATAAGATTATACTCAATATGGTCATGTCTATTTGATTTCTTACAAATTATAAATAGTAAATTGTTTCATATATGAATTTGGTAGCAAATACATTAGATAAGAAAATATAAGCATTAAGAACTAATTGAGGACGAGAATACTTATTAAGTTTAAGATGTTATAAATAGAAAGATTATTGAATATTCCTTAAACCCCATAATAAAATGGAATTGTAAAAAGATGAAGTAGAACACTTTTGAAAATCAATAAGTACATATGACGTAACAAAATTTATTTATAACATAATAGGGTGATGCATTATTCATAACCACTCATATATTTAATTGAGTTCCTATAAAATAAGTTACAAACACTCTGTATGAGTTATGGATGGGTAGAACCTAACATCATAAGCTTAATACCATTAGGGTGTTACATTCTTGAGTTCTCTCACAAATATAAGAAACTAGGCATAAAAGGGAAGAAAACTATCTTTATTAGAAATTCTAAACACTCAAAAGGATATGTGTTTATAGTTGAACAAAATAATGAGGTAGTGAATTTGAATAAAAAGATGTTACACTTTTTAAAAAATGAATTCCTAAAGCAATTGAAAAATGAAAAAAACCTAATTTTTTATGAAACTCTCAATTAGAATGATTTTTTATGCAAAATCAAGAAGAGGGACTACTTAAGTGGGAGCAATTTTGAAAATGAAGAATTTATATCAATTCATATTGTAACTCGATGAGACTTTACCTTATCTAATTTGAGTGGGAGTACACATGAAATTGATGAATCTATTTCTTGTAAACCTCATTTATGTCAAAGTAATCATAGAATAATTCCCTAATATCATTTTAAAATAAAAGGAGAAATGCACATGATTCTCTCATAAGAAGAAGGTAAGCCATGGAATGCAAATAAGGCTCTTGTTGATCTTACTAAAGAAGTATGGATGAAAACAATATAAAAGGAAATGACTTCTTTAACCTTCAATCAAGTATAAGACTTAATTAATCTCCTTAATAAGTGAAAGCGATTGGGAATGACTGGGTTCTTAAAATAAATCAAAAGATTGATGGTAGTATTAAAAGATACAAAAAGATGCCTGATGGCTAAAGGATATATATAATATGAGGGAATTATTTATAAAGAGACATTTTCACTAATTATGAGCTTTTCTTTGATCTGTCTAATTATAATTATTAGGCAACTTAGATCTTGAGTTACATCATATGTATGTAAATACTGCTTTATAAATGGAGAATTAGAATAAGAAATTTATATGTAACAATATATGGTTTTTATTAAGACAAGCCAAAAAGAAATCTTTGGTTGTTAAAATCGATTTATTACTTGAAATAGTCATCAAGATAGTAGTACATTCACTTTTATATCACAATTATTTTGTATGATTTCAACATGATTGATGAAGGCCATTATGTATGAATTAAAAGGTTTAAAGATAATTTTATATTTTTTATATGTGGATGATATTTTAATTACTAGTAATAATTGTGAATTACTTAAATAAATCAAAAAAATAAATTTCATCTGCATTTGAGATGAAAGATATGGGTAAACCTGTAGACATTTCTAAAGATTGTTTAAAGAGATTCTTATCCCTTTCATAAGTGACATATATTTAGAAATTCTTAAATGATTCCATATGTATGACTGCAAGATAATTGATTATCCTATTATTAAAGTTGAATATCTTAGTTAAAAGTTTCGTCCATCAATAACACAAGAAAGGGAACAAAAGAAGAATGTTCACTATTCTAGTGTAGTTAAAAGTCTCATATATGCAATGATGTTTATAAGACTTGATATTTATTACATTATTTGAATGATAAGCATACATCAATCAAATCTTGGTCAAGCTCAAGAGAAAGCAGTAAAAAGAATATTGGGGTACTATTGATCACATATTGTGTTATCAAGGCAATGAACTATATATACAAGGTCATAAATATGATAATTGAGGAGGAGATTTAGATGAGAGAAAATCTACCTTTTAGAATTTTTTCTTCCTTAAAAGTGGTGCAATATTATGGAAAAGTAAGAACTAGTCCTGTGTTTCTTTCCATAATAGAAGTTGAATTTATAGCATTTTTTGTTGCAACACAATAAGTTATTTGACTTAGACATTTCTTTGTTCATTTACGAGTCACCAAAGGCTAGATTAATTAAATATTAATCAATTATGACTTCTAAATAATAATCACTTATACAAAATATTCTAAATTTCATTACAAAACTAAGCATATATATACAAAGTATAGTTATGTGAAAGATAGAATTATATGAGGTGAAGTGAACATGAAATATATATGTACATGTGATATGGTGGTAGACCTAATAATAAAACCAATTCCAAAGGATACATATGTTAGGCATACAAAGTTGTTAGGATTACGTAAATGTTACTATACTGTTGACAAAAAATTATAACTATATGTTCATTCCTTATATTGTCACTTATAATTGTATAATATTGGTTGGCATTATCAGAAATAGCCTCTTTATTAGAAAGGAGTAAGGTTTCGTATTACTGGACCTCTCCGGACCCTGCATTTTAGCGGGACTCTCACTAGGTATTATTGTTGTATAATATTGGTTGAAATTATGTATTATATGATAAGCATTGTGTCATGCTTACTTTTAATGTATATTTACTCTAATTAAGTTAAATATTTTAATGTGAATTAAGATGTTAAACATATAAGAGAATGATTGTTGTAGAGGCAATCACCTTTAATATTCATAATAAATGGAGATGAGGCATGCTTATATAAGTAATAATTGAAAGCAAGATGCTTAAATATAAATGTTGATTTAAATAATTAAAACAAAAGACAATTATTTTGGACTGATTAAATGGTCACTAAATCTATCTTAAGATTTGAGTTTTGAAATGATGAATTTTAAAGTAGATTAGTGAATTAATGTTAAAACATTAAATATATTTAAACCAATAAATGTACATATTTTATGAATAAAAGACATCCACTTTAAATGAAAAAGAGTTAATTTCATAACACATGACTTTTACCATATGTGCAAATATTGTTCATAATAGGAGATTACTGTAAGTCATAATATTTCAACTTACATTATTTGAGACCTTAGAGGTTAAATGAGCCTCTTAATAATATACCCTTATGACTTTTGTTTAATTCTTAAAATTTAAATTTAAGATTTGCTACTTTAGAATGCTACTGAAAGATCATATGTGATGTAATCTTATGAGACAATTCTAAAACAATAAATTTAATTTAATTTGAGGAAATTTAGAACAAATAAAGGTCTTTTTGTTTGGTGACTTGCATTAAAAACGTATTCAAAAGTGCCCATTAGTATCATAATGAAAGAATTGAATACAATTATCATATGATAAAATAAATAAGATAAAAAAATAAAGATAGAGATATGACATACAGTATAACATACAAAATTTACTCAAGGATTGACTTAAATAATTGAGATTCCATATATTCCTATCAAATATATGATAATAAGCCATCGATGTATGATAATCATATGAGTTATCAGATAAGTATAAAAACTGTAAAATTCTAATTGATTAAATCTATAATGCATGAGTGGGAGATGATATATATAGACACCACAATGGTTGAACATTTTCTAATTACCAAAGACGTTTAACTTTTTAATCATGACTTATTATCTTTAAAAAATAAACATATAGAAAATTATAAGTTAATAAGAGGAGAAATTCTATAAAAATTAAAGTCCTTTAATATGTTAAAAATAAAGATTGAAACTCATAAGTAATTTGATTTCAGTTAATGCATATTTGATGATCCTATAAATTTTTGTATTAAATTCTATTATTTTGTGCGCCTATATGATGATTAAAGTTATATTCTAAGATGTAGGTGAAGTTTACAATAATTAAATTTATGTTCTAACACGCAAGTGAAATTTATAATTTTTTTTTGTTAATGAATGTGCTTTTTAAAATGCTTGGTTAAAAATAATGCCAAGTGATAATAATGAATTTTATTTTATATATTACAATTTAAAAATTTTTAAATTAATATTAGGTTATCCCACCATATTTAAAGGCTATATCTCGTAGTTGTTTTTATGTTTTAAACACGCTAAAAAGTGTTTTTTTTTTCTGAGATTTCATAAGAAAAATAAGTAATTATTTATATGTTACACATTCTAATTAGCAAATAACTTGTAAAACTAAAAGCACAGCATTATTGGAAGTTAATATTCTCTCTTTTTTGCTAATATAAACGGCTAAAAGGCATCCCTTATCCTTTCTTAGCAATTACCATTTACCAATATGTACTAAGCAATTATCAAAACATTAATGACACACTCTTTTCAAAAAAAAAAAGAACATTAATGACACATATATTGACCCAATTAACTACAATAAACCACAATAAAAATCTATTTATTCCACTCATATAGAAAATATTAAAGTAATTAATACCATATCTTGAAATTTCCCATAATAGGAAGGTGAAAGATTAAGATCATTAAATATGGTCAAAATGAATGATTTGGACTTGCAGACTATCCATTACTAAAATATCCTCAAGAATGAGATATAAAAGGGCTCTACCTATCTATAATAAGATGTATCAACAGGAACTAATTAATCATGGAGCACAAAAAAGTTGGGTTAAATAGCATTGTATTAGTGACGATGCTGACAATTCTTGTATGCAACCTGAGGATGAGCACAGCCAATGATTTCGAGCCAACCCAAGTACGAGGCTGTTATAAGTCATGCCTGAAGCTTTGTACCATTATCAGATATCCACCTTGTCATATGAAGTGTTACAAAATGTGTAAGCCTCCGCGTGCTAGACATATTCTAAGTTCTTGCTACAAAGGTTGTGTAGATCAATACGAGACGGCCCCGAGAGATGATGTTGGTGTGACTTCATGCCTTAGGAATTGCTTCACTTGAGATTTGTTTGTCTAAATAATGCCCTGATATGACTATGAATTGTATTTCATAATATTACTCTAATATATGTCATTTTTCCTTTTTTTGTTTTTTGCCTTAAGTAGTCTTGAATATTTCTTTATTCTTGAATACATCTAATCTAAGTTATTTTGTATATTATGCAAAATACCCGCATAGCATTAATACACCAAGTATAAAGTAAACCTATTCATATTAGATTAACTACACTTTTTGTAGTATGAATTCAAACGAAACACTGACCCGACCATGGGTAAAACAAAATAACACTTTACGTGAATACAATACGACATTTATTATTTTAGCTTTCATCATACCATAACATAATTATGATAGATTTTTAATAATTGCAATGGGCTCTAAAGAGAAAATAGACCAGACCGAGCATCAATTTATAACTTATAAAGACAACTTATATAAATTAAAAGTTTATATTAATGACTAATATTTTTCTCGAAAGGTGAAGAAAATTTATTAAATTTCAAGAAGTAAGATGGTATAACAATGCATAAGAACAAGAGCTAAACCCAATGACTAGGAGATATTAATGAGTTTGAGAAACTTTCCACCCAGAGGCTAGCTCATTACTCATATGTTGAAAGATTCCTTTTGCCATAATTTACTCCTTGATATATTTGAAGGTGCGTTGGTGGAGGTTTTAAATGCTTTGTTGCCGGTTTTTGAGTATTCTCATATTCTTCTGTTCCCATAAAGCATAAATTCCATAACTTAACTCTAGTCTAAAAGATGTTATGTCTCCTTTATGTATGTATCTCGCTTGTTTAGCTTACAACAGGAGTTAATACTAACTACTTTCATGATTGAATTTATATGGGTTCTATAGTAACTCCATAACCTATCTACAAAACGGAAATTTAGTAGATGACGTAGTGCTTTAGAGGCTTGATTATATAGCTTGTATAATGTGTTTATCATAACAATATCTTTTAACCTATCTATAGTTTGTAATCTTTACTTAGTTGCTAGCCATAGCATGAAGGAGGCCTTAGGGGAATTTTTACTAAACCAAACTAGATTCCTCTAGGTTATTTTCTATGCTAGCACCCTAAATAAACTTAGGTAAGATTTATTGGTAAAGCATTTAGAGGTATGCCTCCTCTATAAGATCTTGTCTTCTTCATCCATTCTTGGTTTCCAAACAAGGATATAATTTATGATCGTATTGAACACTCTATGTCTGCATTACCATTCTCCTTTTGAGATGATTGCTTCTATTTTAACTATCAAAGAAATTAGGAGCTTAAGATTCTCTAGTAGTATGTTTAGAGGACCAAACTCATTCCAATTGTCAAACTAAAACTACGTTTTCCTCCCTCCTAATTCTGACTTCATTTTACACCATAATATCTCTTAATTTAAGTATCTAGTTAAGGTCCATGAACTGTTTGTCTTAAGCATTTATTTGATATTCAAATCTTTCCTAGGTGTCCTTCCTCGTTATATGAATGTACTCATATCCATTTAGTCTTAGCTCCTACAACAACATCTAACTTACATGTCTACAGATAGGTCAATATTTTACATATTATTTAGGGTTAATTTACTTGGTATTTGACACCTTTATAATATATTATATGTGGAATTTATTATTTTGCTATATTTAGTTCATTATCTTATTGGTGAATAAATTTGAGGAATAAATGCAAGATTTAGTGTAACGGTATCTATAGTTGTCCAATTGATGATATTTTAAAGCCAATTAGAAGATAAAAAGATGGGAAACAGTTTTTTAGAAGACTTTGGGAGCTAATTCTAACTTAAAAGGGGCACAAGGTGGGCAGAACAGGTGTTGGACTTGGAAGTGTGATAAGTTCTTGTCTTTTATGACGGTCTCAAGAGTTAAGATATAGTACCGATTGTTACCATATATAAAGTACAAAAGCTGGTCTTATTTTTATTTATAAAGAGAAATAGTACAAAATTGGTGCTAGTTATGAAGCATGTCGAATGTCAGTTATATAAAAATAAATGAAGAGCAAATGAAGATAAACAAGACTAGTGTCGGTCTTGGATTGATAACAAGTCCCAATTCTAAAAGATAAAATATATAATTATAGGATTCTTTAAGTTTAAGTTACCTAGAACTCTTTTTTTTTTTAAATCTTATCTATAGATGGTTATATTGGACTCAATCTAGGCAACTTCTATTAGATTTCTATTAGACTTAGTTCTCTATTAAGACTTCATAAATATATATAGCCAACTTTAGTATATTTAGGAAGAGAATTGTTTTGGACTTTTGAGAGATTTTCTTTTGGACTTATTTCTAGTTATTTTTCATAAGTTTTGCCTCGTGGAGGAAGATCTAGAGTGAGAATTAAAGAAGCCACTGACAACTTCATTGATCTCTTTCTTCTATGATAAGGATTTATTTATTTGTGTTTTGTTTTTATGTTTAATAGCTAAAAACCATTGTTAGGATTAAAATGTAGCTTGTATTGATTAATTTAATTATTTATACATGATTTGATTATTTACTAATTAAATTTATTCTCTTTGATATTGATTTTTGGATTTATGATTGGCCACCATAGATGTAATTATAAGGACTGTATGAAGGACTAACAAGTAAATATATATATATATACACTAGGAGAATAAACTCTTTAGCATTAAAGAATGAGATTATCCTAAAATTTAAGGATAACTAAATAGATTAACTATGCTTGATAAGTTTGATTAGGTTAAAGTATGCATCTAGTTGCCTATGATATACTTATATGCCTCGACGGAGCGTATAGGTACATTAGGTTAATTATTTTTAACCTAAATAATGGGTTGTGTATAATAATTGGATATCCATATAAGTAAACCCTATATTACTAACATTTGTTTATTTGATTCTTTTGTTTATTTGTTGGTTGTATTTTAGTTAGGTTACTAGTTTAATTATCTTTAATCAATTATCTTGTCATATTTAGTCTAGTGATTAACAAAGATTAATAGATTTAGTACAAGTTCTTTATGGGATTGGCACTATAGAATATCTGCAATTTTATTTAGCTATACACGATTAGCTCTATACATTTACAAATATAGAACATATCAAGTTTTTGGTGTCGTTAATAGGGAGCTATTTTTATTACTTATGTTAATCTTAGTTTGTTTTTGTTTTTTTATTTTGTTTTTACTTTGATTTCTTTAATTTTTTAATTCGTTGCATGAGATAGAAGGTCTAAGAGTGATAACTTAGATTCTTTAGTTCAATTTGATCCTGAGATAGAATAAGGATATATAGTTACCAATGTTTAATATGAGTCCTTCTTGTATTAAACTGAGTCCAAAGAAGAGGAGCTATAAGCTTGAGCAAGTACCTCTACATTTGCTCCTGACCTTTGTTAGATTAACTAGTGAAGACATGATAATATTTATTAAGGATTCATATTTGTTAATCCAATCACTTCCACTTAATGGCCTCATTAAAGAAAAGAATAGGATGGGATGTTTCCTATACTGTATGAGAGATTAATCAAGGACATGACTGATCTCAATAGAAGTGGACTCTTTTGAGGCGTGGGACCAGATCTATGATACATTTATGTTGAAGTTTTTCCCACCACATAAGACCATCGATTTAAGGGTTTAAATATAAAGCTCCACACGGAAGGAAGGGGAGTTAGTTCCCTCATCATCTGTACTCCTTACTACTAGTGGTGTAATTTTTTTGCTACATTGTAGCTCAAGGAACTATATGCACAAAGACTATTAAAGAGGTGATGGAGATTATAGAGACCTTGATAAGAAATTTGTCAACCAAAGTGGTAAAAGGGAAATCTAAGGCATTCCTTTATAAGGTGAAATCATCTTCTAACCTAGTAATACAAATTGTAAATATATCAAACCAGATGAAGATAATCTTGAATCATGACATGAGAAAAATGGAGGTATGCTGTCAATGTGGTATATATAGGCACCCACCCTATGTGTATGAATGTTGAGCCACTTTTAGATTATAATAAGGAAGCAAAATACATAACTATTTTTTTAGGAAAGCAAACAATGAAAAGATCCCTTATCCAACATATATAATCTGAGGTAGAGAAATCACCTAAACTTTTCATGGAAGGAACAAGGAACAACTCTAGTGGGAGACCAATAGGGCCACTTGGGTTTTAAATTAGACTTGAGTTTCAATAACAACCACCATAAGACAAAGGGATGTAGGAGATGTTGAAGTAACTAATGTCTTCTATAGATGCTCAGTTACAAGAAGTAATACAAACATATAAAGCAAGCATCCATGACTTTGATAATAAATTAGCCAAAAGGTGTAGATAACCATTGCATCAATTCATAAATTAGAGGCAAAAATAAGCCAATTAGCTAATATGGTGGGAGAAAGAGGTCAGCATAAGTTTCTAAGCAATAATGAGATCAAGCCTACAGATCAAGTATGAGCCATAACCTTAAAGAATGGAAAAACACTGTGATATGATGCTGTCAAAGGCATGGAAATGCTAAAGTTAAAAAAGACACATATTAATTCAAAAAGGAGGAAGGCAAAAGAGGATCAACACCAATCTCACTTACATCTGATATTGGTGTTATTTTGGAGAGTATAAGTAAAGGGAACATAAGAAAATCAACATCAATTTCCTCCATTTATGTATCCAGTCATAAAGCAGGCTAACCTATATAAAGCATTTTGTGCCACTGATTCCAAATCCTTAAAGGCCTAAGACAAAAACTAAGGAAGATCTTTTTGACCTCTTGAAGAAATTGAACATCAAAATACCTTTTGCTAAAGCACTAGCTCAAATGCCTTCTTTTTATGAAGATTTTAAAGGAGATCATCTACAAAAAAGAAGAAAATTGAGGATTATGTTATAATTTCTTTAACAGAGGAGTATGGTGCTATTTTGTATAACGAGTTACCTCCAAAGTTAAAAGATCTAAGGAGTTTCTCTATCCTTTGTAAACTTGGAGATTTGAAACCTATTGATTATTTATATGACTTAAGTTGTATTATAAATCTAATGCTTTTTTTTTTTGAGAAGTTAGGGATAGTAGACCTTAAGACAATGAATGTGATTCTCCATCTGGCAGATCATTCTATTAAGTATCATATTAGCATTATGGAAGATCTACTAGTAAAAGTAGAAAATTTTATCTTCGTAGCTGACTTTTTGGTGATGGATATGAAGTATAAAGTTGGGATTCCCATCAATTTAGGGATACCTTTCTTGGCTACTAGCATGGTGATTATTGATGTTGCTAAGGGGAAGCTTACATTAGGGGTAAATAAAGAGAAAGTAGAGTTTCAAATATTTTAGATTACAAAGAGGCCTTTTACCCTAAGGATTAATTTGCTCGACCTTATTGTGGAGAAGTCTCTAAAGTTTATGGTGTTAATTGAGTGAAAACAACTGAAGCTTTAGGATTTAGTGACAAAGATGAGGATCATACTAAGTGTGATAGTGTTTATAGGATAAAAAGAAAGTTGAAACCTTTACCTGCTACCAAAGAAACACATGATCTTAAGTTAGAGATCTTGCCTCCTTATTAGTGTTTTGCACACTTAGGAGATATTTATATAGATTCTACTAATTTTCATTCTCCTTTGTGTTCTATCTAGGAAGGGAATCATGATCATCCTAATGGTGATATAGGATGAGTAAAAGACAAACTAGAGTGTCCAACTAAAAGATATTTAAAGAAGTAATTGTTGAGAGGCAATATAATGTTTTTAACATTTTTTAGTTTTAGTTTTATTTTTTATTTTTTCACTTCTTATATTTTATTTTGTCAGTTAAGATTAGAAATTCTCAACCTTAGAAATCTCTTTCTTTTTTCTTATTTTTTATATAGGTTATTCCATAGTTAAGTATGAAGGATTGAATTTATGATATTTTCCATTACTTTTGTGTTTACTAACTTAGTTTTCTTTGTTAATTTTTATTCTAAAGTTTTTAGATTTTTATTTTTATTTTTATTGATTAAATCATTCTTATAAACCATAGTTCATGAGCCAAATCTCTTAAGGAAAGAGAAATAATGTAAAGAAAAAGAAAAAATCAAGTTCAAGAATGATTTAGGGAATATAAAGCATAACTAGCACCAGTTATCAAAGAAGATGTGTTGATCTTAGAATAGTGTATTTATTATCTAGAAACAAAATAAAACATATATTGCCAAAAGTTCTTTTTGATAATGAAAATGTGTTTCTCTGTAAGCTTTGCTCTAAAGCACAATCTCTAAGAAAAGCGAATATAGGACCCCAATACCTAAATAATAAATCTCTTTTCCTACATCTATGAAAACCTAGACTTGCCATCTCTTCCTTTCCTTTTTCTTGTTCGGGGATAAGTTTCATCTTCAGTATCTTAAGCCAAAAAATTCCCATTTGGTTAAACATTCACCCCATTCCATTGTAGTATTAAACTATGAAAGGCTTAAGTTATTTACCGAGTTTTATAAGGGTCTTTATCTGTCTTAACGAATCAATAATTGCAACAAAGAGGATAAACTATGCCAAGTTCTATATATTAATGGATGAATACCTAATTCCATCTCACTTATAAGAATATGAAGGTCGATCAACTAGTGGAAGATGATGTCACGACCGCATACTTTTGGAGGCTAAAATAATCTAAATGAAAGGAGTAATGGATGCCTACGTGAAGGAGATTTATTAGAGAAAACTATCAAGAACTTATACAGATGACTTTTGATCGTCTAACAAATCTAAAGTTGGTGATTTCTAATATACCCAATGACCAGAAAAAGCACTGATAAATGCTTAATTGTTTAAATTTTATATTTATATTTAATGCATTTCGCTTATTTATTTGAGTGTTCTTATTGTTTATGGCACTTAATTCATTTATATTATGTTTTTAGGTTATAATTAACTTATTTAAAGCGAAAAGAAAATGGGAATAGTTTAGGATGATTTGGAGCTATTTTGACCAAGTTATGAAGATGTTGGAAATCAATATAGGTACTAGTGTGCCTGTTTTGATACTTGTATACATCAACATAGCCATGTTTCATGCAAAATAAGTGGCTTTAGAGTTCTAAAGAGTTATACAGTCATTAACACGCCCATTTTAGAGATCAACATGCTCGTGTTAATGTCTATAAATTCAATTCGTGATTTTCAATTAATATAGCTATCATCACAACTGTGTTGATGTTCATGTACCACCAAAAAACGTAATTTTCAAACTAGAAAAGGCAAACTAAAAGGATAAATGAGGACGAGGCTCAGGAAATAGAAACTGACTGCCTAAAACACGGAGATAACGAAGAATAAGTAAGGAAACACATCTAGAGTAGATTTTCAACACTCTAAAAGGGATTTCTTAAAAATTAAAAGGGATTTTATCATGCTTCTTTTGATTTTATAGTATTATTTTATTTTTGATGTTATATCTTTTATAATTAGGAACTAAACCTTTATTAGTACTTGGATTAGATAAAACCCATAATAAACCTTGTAGTGAATTCATTTTATAGTTTCATTGAGATTTGATTATTTGTTCTTAGTTTGATGTGTGCTTAATTGATTATGAATTTATTCCATAACACTTAGTGATTATTGCTATGAAAATGCTTAAGATACTCACGTTGACTCATATGTGATTTTAGGCATAATTCAGAAGCAAAGAAGTTAAAGTGAGTTGAAAGTACGATATCTGGGACATTTTTTGAAGAATCACTCACTCACTGTATCTATGTAAGATGGTGATTTAATTGACAGCATATTTAGTGGACAACACATGTTGGAAGCATAAGGAAGTAGAAAATCAACACTCACATGCAAGTGCACGTAAGAACATAAATTAATGGCAGCACAACAAATAATGATGGATGGTAGCATATAATGGATAAAGGAGAGCTAAAATGCTACAGCAGATGGGGAGCAATAACCAAAATGACAACGCACCAACTGGGAGGCAAGGAGCAGAAAACACAGCATAACATAGCCAAAGAAAAGAAGAGCAAAATGCAGCAGAGACAGTAATGAAACGTTATAGGAGAAATGACGTAGTAGCTGGGAAGCAAGGGCAGCACACGTAAAGGCAAACTCTACGTATACGTCTACATTTACGCAAACATTGTCTGTGTTTCATGCAGATGTTGTGCATGAAATGCATACATATATCTAAAGAAAAAATGCAATCATTGGCTATAAGCATAAAATGCAGGTAGAAATGAGGGTTTGAGTGTGTTAGTTTTGAGACAAAAAACAACAGTAACGAGAGTTTTTAGGAGGGGTCTTCAGTGGAAGCTCTTGTAGGGGCTGAAGCAAAATTATTTTAGGAGCTCTTCACCTCTTGGTTTCAATAAAGAGAAGGGGCAAAGTTCTTAATCTTGGGAGACCTATGGAGGGGTAGCTTTCCCAATGCCGGTTCGAAGGTGACATTGATGCCGACAACCCGAGTTAAGTGTATTTCTCTTTGTATTTTTTATTTTCTTTCTGTCTTTAGAAATTGATTGTGTTATCCGATGCTTATGGATTTGGTTGTTGTGTATGGATAATCATATTCTTGTTATCATTCGATTATTATGTATGAACCCATTGGGTATTGTGAAAAGATGATTTTAATGTGTTCACTGGATCGTTTTCTTTCAAACTCATTGTTAGAATATTCAATGTAATTCGTAGTTGTTATGTACAAATTCATTTGTAGCAACTAATGATTCGTAATCATTAGAGATAATCTAGATTAAATGACGCATAGTATGTGGTTGTTCCTTAATTAATTAATTTTCCTAATTCGTAATGTTATTACCTAATTGAATCTAGAGATCGTATCCTAGATTATTCGGTGGTTAGGTTTAATTAACGATCCTATCTTGATTAAACACTACCTAAGGGAAAACTCGGGTTAATTATTAACTCATGATTAATAGTTGCTATGAGAGGTTTGAGAACAATAAATCAATGAAATATGTTTAATTAGGGTGTAGGCCGAGATTGAACTAAAGAACTAGGTCTCTACCGAATTCCCCACTTTTATCATTTTTTACATGTTTTTTTAAATTGCTTTTGTTAGGTAGTTTAGCTTTATTTTATTTTCTCATTTAAAAACAAAACAAAACCCCCTTAACCTAAATACTGATTAATTTCATTTCTATAATTTTACACACACTCTCTATGGGATCGACCTAGACTCATCACTGTTATAGTAGTTGTCGAGTTTATTTTAACTAATGTTACAATGCACAGTCATAGTTATTCTTCAATTAATATTGCTAGCTTGTTGATTCATGTATATTTTAATGCAATTGAGATTAAGACATCTGTTATATGAATAGATCTATCATAATGAAAAAAAGTTACATGTAAACCTAGAGATATATTAACATAAATCTTCTAAATTAAAGTCAAATCTAATGGTGAAATTCATAAATTGATTAATGTAATTATAGGGGTTTTAATTAGAAATATATTTTGATTAATCAACCTAGAATTAGATGTTAATAATCCTGATATTAGCATAATTGATAAAATTTTATGGCCTAACGAACTATAGATTAAATTGATTACTGAATCATGATTTCATAAGAAGTTCTAAGGGGATTCGAATTCTAGGTACCACTATCTTCTTCGATTGCTTCTTAGTTTAATATTTATTCTAGTTAGTCAATTGTGTTGACTTATTTTAGTTTATTGTTTTAATTTTAAATTTGATTAATTTAAGCACCGTATTTGTTAAACTAGATAATATAAAGATGGTAAGTACTAGTAAATCTAGTGCTCATAGGATCGACCAATACATCTCAATGATAACTACAGCTACACTATGCAATTATAGTTAAAACATAAATCCTAAATTCATTATTATGCTTTTGGCACCGTTGTTGGGGACTATAATATTAGGAAAACTTATTTTTATTAATCTACTCTTTTACCTATTTTAATTTTAATTTTTCTTTTTATATTTATTTATTTATCCTTATAACTTTTTTTAATCTTGTGTTTGGGGCTTATTTATAGGATTTAGGTATTCATTGTTATAATCATAAAACAAAATGAAAGGATAGAGAGGATAGTATTCTCAGGGGGACTATAGTATGCCATTACTGATGGCAGTATTGGAAGCTTAGAGCTTGAGGCATGGTGACGTGTATTCGAAAGCTCAACTAACATTTATATTATGTTGTGAAATTAGTAGGAGTAACCGCCCTAATTATAAATTTCAAGCACTAGATTATATGTGGGGTCAACCAATTTATATAGAAAACTAGCCTCAAAACACCTTATACGAGATTACTTATAATCTATAGTAGAGTAGTTTTATGACTTTACATTAAATGATTATGCTTTACCTGGATTTCTACAATACAGAGGATTATCAACTTATTGAAGATGTCCTTAAGAAATTCATCGCTTCAATTAAGGTTTCCTTTTATAAAATTAAAGGGCTACATGTTTCATCTGGATAAACCAAACTAGATTTGAGAGAATATGTGAATGCCGTAATATTATAGGGTGGAGAGGAACTAGATATTAAAGAAAAGGAGGAAGCTGCTATTAATAAGAGAAGGAAGAGGAGACAAATTAAGATGAAGGGGAGGAGGCTATGGAGGAATTATCAATAGTCATCTTAAGAATGTAAGGCTCCTACTTCCTACGAAACAAATTGATAATAACCACCGCATACCCGGCCGAAGGATACTCACAGTACCTTTAACCTGACTATGCAAGGCTAATTGGATATCTTTAAAAACATTTCGGCAGTACAACGGCCGCATTTTGAAAATCCCAAAATGAAAAAAACTTGTAAATCAGTTTCAAACACCCTTTTATATTCACATTAAAACTTTACCATAACTTCTAGGCTTTGAAGTCCACTCAAGACCAATCAAACCAACAGTACAAAATATTCATACATAAAGTCATTTACAAACCACAAGACAAACAAGAGTTAACTTACAAAATTATAAAGCATTTCAACATAATCATGAGCCACTATATAACAAAAGTACAAAATAAAGACTACCCACGTGCGGTAATGGCTCGATTATGTCAAAAGACCGCAGTAACCACTCAGAACTTCAATCTCACCAAATTAACCTACATGGTTGGAAAACAAATGGGGGTGAGTAGACTATGTACTCAGTGAGCAGGAAAAAGACATATCGCAAATAGAACCCATTACATACCAAAACAGTCTAAATAACCTAAGGAGGGTTTTACACGTCTAACATGCATATAACCACCTATGAAGTGAATATCCATGACATAGAAACACATAGACTTAGTCTATGACTCATCCCATGCTGGTTAGGAACCACATAGGCCTAGCCTAGTAATCACTCTCTCAGTAAACATAGGTTCCAATTCTAGTACACAAAAGCATAAAAGCATCACATGTAAAATCAAAACTCATCAAGAAGTCAAATCTCAGAATAAGCCAAAATAGTTATATGTGTCGCCACTAGTCGGGCAAACTAGTGTGCACACCCACCGAATCTCGGTGTTGGCTCGACTTTCATCCATAGTGAGTCCAGACTACACCCGCAAGTCCTGTAGAATAGTGTTGTTACAAGGACTCGACTTTTATGTACCAGTGTCAAGGGTACGAGAGTCACTTAATCTGTTGTGCCTAACATATGATTGGCCAATTGTTAACTCACCAATTTCAAAAAAAAATCATATAAAAATATTTAGTACTAAAATCAAGTAAGGTATTATGTCTTTATTTATCGGTTCAACCGATAAAATGGAACCTTACTAAGTCTCTAAGCCAAAAGAGAACATATACATGCAGTATACTTGACTCAGTTATGCATATGTAAGTTCCAAAACATTATTTCATGTAGTGAAAGTCATCTTTTACACTCTAAGTGCAAAGTTACTCAAAAATGTAGTTTTAGAAAATAAAACATTGTCCTTTGCCCTTCAAATGCAGGTTTGTTGAAAACAATATCACTCCAAGCGCAAAGAGTTATTCAAAACATTGTCGTTTATTAAAAATATAAGTATACTAGCATCTATTTGAGATTAAATTCTACTATGCATTACCTAGGTTCAAAATTCACATGCAAGTCATTATGCATGTCTTGGGTTGTCCTAGTCCCATTTGAGAGACATTTTTCCCCAACTCGCCTCAAAAGAAGATGTACACTCCTTTGACTTCAACAATCCTCGTTATGAGCTCTTTGATTCATAGCTCCTGAGCCTTTATACATACAATATATAATGTATTTACTACTCAAACATGTATCTCATATTTATACACCATCACATAAGTATATAAAACACAATATCACAATTTTTAAGCTGTAGGTTTCGACCATGAAGCTTCTCACCTAGTTACTTCCCTTATTATTCACATAAGCTTTCTTTTGCATTTTCCAAGGCATTTAATGCCTTGATCCAATACTTACACATTTCAAAGCATAATTAAGCACATTTATATCCAAGCACATTAGGCCACTACTCATCAATCTAAGTAACATTTCAAGTTTACTCTAAGTAAACATGAAAGCCTTTCTCCAATGCGCACCATCAAAATCCTTAAATCCTAATCCAAGTTTAGTTAGGCATTTTATCAAGCACCTAAAGGCATAAAATTGAAAGCCTCCTTCCAATGTACATTTTCCTCATTTTTCATCATCAATTCACATTATACATACACAATTAACATCATAGAGTTCATTTAAACCATCAATTTCAAAAGATATTAAAAACTTCACAAACTTTCACGAAAGATAGGGCATTTCAGTTTTGGCTTAAGGAAGCTTCTCCATGACTTATTTCATTCATCTAAACCATGCTTCATGTATATTCAAGCATGGAGAACAACATATCTTAACACCAAACTCAGAATCATAATGTAGAGAGAGATGAGACAAATTTTACCTAAACTTTCCTTTAATGATATCTTAAAATCCTTTGAGAATTTCTCAAATCTAATGATAGATTTGAGTTCCTTGATCCCAAATTAACTTAGAAGATCTTGTTTTGGGTTAGAGAATCAAAAAATTGGTGAAGATTAAGTGATGTCCGAAACTTCCTCTTCTCTTCCTCTCTTCTCCTTTCTTCTCCTTTCATTTAATTAAAACAAGGTGTTTTAATGCCAAATAATGGGGTGCAAGGCCACACACAAGAAGAAGGGTCTAGAATTTTGACTCTTCTTTGACCAAACATGGTGAATTTACCTTTTTGCCCTTAGTTTATATGAATTTACCATTATACCCTCTAACTTTTCCTAAATTTGCAATTAATCCCAAAATTTGAGAATGACCAAAATTTTTCTTTTCATTTTGATCCTAGGACTTTTTCAAATTATAATTAAGCCCCTTAACCTTATAAAATTATATATTGGTCTTCCAAGAATTAAAAAATTACATTTAAGTCCTTTAACTTTTAACAGTTTGTAAATAAGTCCTTATGTACATCAACTTTTTAAATTAAGCTTTCTAAGTGTCCAATAAGTCTATAAATCATGTCTAATCGCCTCTAACACATTATAACACATTTAACTCAGCCACCATCGTCATATCCATCTAATGGAATCGATTTTACACACTTAGAAGCTTATATGTCAGAAATCTCCAAGATTTCGCATACCGATGAACTCTAAGTTCATGTAAGGGCATATAACATTATATATCACTGAAATATATACCGAAAGGATTCAAATACATTTTTGAACTCATATATATATAAATATACAGTAGTATCTCCAAGTACAGACCAATACAAAAGGGCTCAAAGAGTCCGACGTTACAAGTCCTCCGCCCCTAAAAAGAGTTTCATACTCAAAACTCCAAAGTCAAGGATACAAATAAATGGGGGTACTGACATCTCATAGCATCCTCAGGCTCCTGTGTCATCTCCTCGACGTTGTCGCTCTTTCAAAGAACTTTGACCGTGGGAACTTCCTTATTGCACAACCTCTTTATCTGTCGATCCAGAATCTGGACTGGGTTCAGCTCAAAACTTAGGTCTTCTCTTAACTCCACTAGATGTGTCTCCAAAACATGAGATGGGTCCAGTATATACTTCTTCAGCATCGAGACATGGAACACATTATAGATCCTATCCAAGTCTAGTGGCAATTCCAACCGATACGTCACATTCCCAACGCGCTTTAGAATATGAAAAGGTCCAATATATCTAGGGTTCAGCTTCCCTCGGCTCTGAAACTAGATTATACCTTTCCATGATGATATCTGAAGGAAAACCATATCACTAACTGCAAACTCTAATGATCGTCGCCTGTTATCTGCATAACTCTTTTGACGATCCTGAACGGCTTTCATTTTCTCCCAGATGACCTTTACTTTCTAACTGGTAATTTCTTTCAATTCGACTCCTTCAACTTTAGCTGTACCAACCTCATCCCAATATAAAGATGTCTTGCACTTTCTCCCATAATGTGCTTCATATGGTGGTATACCGATAATTTTCTGATAACTATTGTTATAAGAAAATTCTATGAAACACAAATGCCGATCCCTGCTCCCTTGGAACTCCATCACACATGCTCTCAGCATGTCCTCCAGTGTCTAAATAGTCCTCTCCGACTGACCATCAGTCTAAGGGTGAAAAGCAGTACTAAATTTCAACTTAGTCCCCAAAGATTTCTGAAATTTTAGCCAAAATCGAGAGGTAAATGTCGGATCCCTATCTAATGTTATAGAAACTGGCACTCCGTGCAGTTTCACAATCTCATCAATATACATCTTTGCCAACCTCTCCAACAAGTAGGTTGTGTGAATAGGCAGAAAATGAGCAAACTTCATCAATTTATCCACTATAACCTAAATAGCATCGTGACCCTTCGATGTATGAGGTAGTCCAACTTCCATTCTGTTCCGGAATAGGCAAAGACTGTACTATACTCGTTGGCTTCTGATGCTCTACCTTTATCTGTTGACAGGGAAAGCATTTGACCACAAATTCTGCTATCTCTCTTTTCATCCCTGGCCACCAATATCTCTCTCTAAGAGTTCGAAACATCTTGGTGCTACCAAGAAGTATAGCATAAGCCAAACTAAGAGCTTCTTCCAAGATAGCTCGCCTAAGATCTTGGTCATCTAGTACACAGACTCTGTTTCTGAAGACTAACAACCCGTCTTCTCTCAGTCGAAACCCCTCATCCTCTTTGTATGGTAATTTCTCTCGAATGAACTTTAACTCAAGATCATCAGCCTGTGATCTCCTGATCTCATCAAATAGTGTTGGCAAAACTTCAAACCATGCTAAAAGTGTTTCGTCTTCCTCAGCCACTGAGAGTCCAACCACAAGGCTCCGTATACTCATCAAATAAGTTATATAGGGATTTTGCCTGACAGTTACTACCAAATAGGACTTACGACTCAGTGAATCGGCTACCACATTTGCTTTTCCCAGTGATAGTCAATCACTAAGTCATAATCGTTAATTAATTCCAGCATGTCCTTTGTCTGAAGTTTAGCTCCTTCCATGTCATTAGGTACTTCAAGCTCTTGTCGTCGGTGTATATATGGAACGATTCCCCATAAAGATAGTGTCTTTAAATCTTAAATGCAAACACCACCGTTGCGAGCTCTAAGTCACGAGTAGGATAATTTAGTTCGTGCCTCTTTAACTATCTAGAAACATATACAATCACTTGCCCCGCCTGCATAAGTACACATCCAAATCCCTAACGATTAACATCACTGTATGCCTCGTACCCAACCCCCTGGGTAGGTAGAGCAAGCACTAGTGCAGAAGTAAATTGTCACTTCAGTTCCTAAAAACTCACCTCGCATTTGTCATCCTACTGAAATTTTACCCCTTTCCAGGTAAGCCTCGATAAAAGAGCTAAAAGTACTGATAAGCCCTCAACAAATCTCTGATAATAACCAGCTAACCCCAGAAAGCTGCGAACTTCTATCACATTCTTGGGTTGTTTCCACTCATGTATAGCTTCCACTTTTTTTAAGTCCACATAAATACCTTCTCCTGATACCACATTCCCGAGGAATCCTATCTCCTTCAGACAAAATTCACACTTTGAAAACTTTATGTACAATTGTCTTTCGTGAAGTATTTGCAGTACAATCCGGAGATGTCTAGCATGCTCCTCCCTATCCTTAGAATAAATCAGAAGGTCATCAATGAAGGCTATAATAAACTGATCTAAATAAGGATGGAACATCTTGTTCATGAGATCCATAAATATTGAAGGTGCATTTGTCAATCCGAACGGCATTACTAAAAATTCATAGTGTTTATAACTCGTCCGGAAACCAGTCTTGTGCACATCACTTTCAGTAATCTTTAACTAATGGTACCCAGACCTCAAATCTATTTTTGAGAATACTATAGCTCTTCTCAATTGATCAAACAAGTCGTCAATCCTAGGGAGTGGATATTTATTTATGATGGTAACCCTATTTAACTGACGATAATCAACACATAAGTGGAGGGTACCATCCTTCTTCTTGATAAACAATATTGGTGCTCCCCAGGTGAATGACTTGGTATGGTGAATAACTCTTGCAACTGAACCTTCAGCTCTTTCAACTCAGTTGGTGTTATGCGATAAGATGGTAAAGATATCGGTGTTATCCCTAAGACTAAGTCAATCACAAAATCAAACTCTCGATCAAGTGGCAATCTAGGCAACTCCACTGAAAAGACATCAGGGAACTTGCATACAATAGGAACATCTCCAAATTTGACCATCTATGTCGAAGTGTCAATCACATTTGTGAGGTATGCTTGGTATCCCCAACGAATCAACCTCTTAGCCTTGACTATCGATATCAAACGACTTGGAAATACCTGTCAGTCACCAGTAAATTTAATCGGGACTCTACCTCTTTCTTATAACAATCAACCCTAGCTTGATGCCTCTCTAGCTAGTCAATCCCTAATATTACCTCAAAATCTTGGAGATCGAGGGGAATAAGATCTGCCTCTAACACAGCATCATCGACCTTTACCTCATAGGCCGTATATGTTTCATCACGAGCCCACTTGCTCTCTAAGAGGAGTGACTATAATGAGAGGGGGATCTAATGACTTAAGGGCTCAGGTCGCAAAGGTCTAACCTTGCGACGACTTCCTCTTCGTCGTCCAACCATGCTATCACTATAAAATCAAAGAAAAAGAGACGTTATTTAATAAAATAGATCGAACTAAGCCTAGCTTATCCGATGTCCCTTACACCCTAAGGAATGTCGACAAATACTCTCATCGAACTCAAAATCATCTGACTTTTAAGGACGTCAACCTAACGATCTGATACTCAACTTCTCAACTAAAGACTGTCGGCACCCAGACTCAACTCCTAAGGCTCATAAATCTTTTGAAAACGATAATAACACTTTTGAAAATATAAAAACCTTACTTTGATTCTAATTTAATTATCACCACCTGGAACTACATCGGGCACATGACAACCACCGTATACCCGAGTGAAGGATACCCATGGTACCCTTAACCTGACTATGTAAAGCTAACTGGATATCTTTAAAAACATTTCGATAGCACAACGGCTATATTTTGAAAATCTCAAAATGAAAAACACCTATAAATCAATTTCAAACACACTTCTATATTGACATTAAAACTTTACCACAACTTCTAGATTTTGAAGTCCACTCAAAAGCAATAAGAACAACAGTACAAAATGTTCATACATAAAGTCATTTACAAACCACAAGACTAACAAGAGTTAATTTACAAAATTATAAAGCATTTCAACATAATCATGAGCCTTTATACAACAAAAGTACAAAATAGAGACTACCCACATACGATAATGCCCCGAATACGTCAAAAGACCGCATTAACCACTCAGAGCTTCAATCTCACCAAATTAACCTGCATGATTGGAAAGTAGATGGGGGTGAGTAGACTATGTACCCAGTGAGCAGGAAAAAGGTATATTGCAAATAGAACCCGGTACACACCAAAACGGTCTAAATAACATAAGGATGGTTTTACACATCTAACATGCATATAACCACCTATGAAGTGAATATGCTGACATAGAAACATATAGACCTAGTCTATGACTCATCCCATACTAGCTAGGAACCACATAGTTCTAGCCTATTAATCACTCTTTCAGTGAACATAGGTTCCATTTCCAGTACGCAAAAGCAAAAAAGCATCATATGTAAAATCAAAACTTATCAGGAAGTCAAATCTCAGAATAGGCCAAAATAGTTATGTGTGTCGCCACTAGTCAGCCAAACTAGTATGCACACCCACCAAATCCTAATGTTGCCTCGACTTTCATCTATGGTGAGTCCAGACCACGATCGACAAGAGTGCTATGACCCTAGGTGATGACCTCGTCGGTGACCAAACCTCTAGGTGTGCAATCACCTGCAAGTCTTGTAGAATGGTGTCGTTATAAAGACTCGACTTTTATATACCAGCATTAAGGTTACGGGGGTCACTTAATCTGTTGTGCCTAGCACATGATTGGCCAATTGTTACCTCAACAATTTCAAACAAAAAATCATATACAAATATTTAGTACTAAAACCAAGTAAGGTACCATGCCTTTATTTATCGGTCCAATTGATAAAATGGAACATTGCCCTAACTCTAAGCCACAAGAGAACACATTTATGCAACATAAATAACTCAGTTATCCATATATAAGTTCCAAAACATTATTTCATGTAGTGAAAGTCATCTTTTACACTCCAAGTGTAAAGTTACTCAAAAATGTAGTTTCCGAAAATGAAACATTGTCCTTTGCACTTCAAATACAGGTTTGTTGAAAACAATATCATTCCTTAAAATACGTAATAAAAACATTAGTTTCACTCCAAGTGCAAAGAGTTATTCAAAACAATGTCATTTATTAAAAATATAAGTATACTAGCATCTATTTGAGATTAAATTCTACTATGCATTACCTAGGTTCAAAATTTACATGCAAGTCATTATGCATGTCTTGGGTTATCCTAGTCCCATTTGAGAGACATGTTTTCCTCAACTCACCTCAAAAGAAGGTGTGCACTACTTTGACTTCAACAATCCTCGATACGAGCTCCTTAATTCACAGCTTCCGAGCCTTTATACATACAATATACAATGTATTTACTACTCAAACATGTATCTCATATTTATACACCATCACATAAGTGTATAAAACACAATATCA